>JAXQQM020058423.1:0-41719 GCA_034641835.2 Pinus albicaulis
ACAAATAATGATTTATAGTGACGGATAGTGACCGTCACCATTTCATATGAGCAATGGTGATGGACAATAGCCTCCGTCACCAAAAAACTGAACGTCACCAAAGGTGGCGTCGCCGAAAGTATGTGTTGTGGTGACATTCAAGGTCTGTCACGAATATTGATTATAATGACAGATAGTGACCGTCACCATTTCATATGAACAACAACGATTTTTTGTGATGGACCTTTCATGGCCGTCACTATTGGTGCATATATATGGCGACGTTCATTGACCGTCACCATAAACTCATTGGTGACATCAAGGTCCATCACGAATATTGACTATAATGACAAACAATGACCCTCACCATTTCATATCAACAACAACAATTTATGGTGACGGAGCTTTAATGGTCGTCACTATTGATGCGTATATATGGTGGCATTCGTTGACCGTCACCATTTCATATTTTGGTGAGGGTCAAAAAAATGTCACCATAAGCTCATTGGTGATGGTCAAAAGAGCATCCGTCACCAAAAACTGATCTTCATCATTCCCTATATATGAATATCAGAGCACGATGGAATCGAACCACCAACCTCTTGCTTGTAAAGCAGGTGCTCTTCCATTGAGCTAGCACCCTTTAAAGAATTAGACTTTAAACTAGAAATTTCCCCTAAAGGTGCAAAGATACACCAAAGGAATAAGAACGAGGAAAAACTGAAAGAATTCAATGTCCTTGCTCCTATTTTTATTCTACGACACTCTACAAAGTATGATTTTGATCTATGACGTATTTGTGCCGAGTGGTTCTAATTTAATGGTAAATGTTATATTCAGATAAAATAAATGAATAACTAAGAGGCCTTACGGGCTAATTTTTAATCCTTACACCAAAATATCTTAATATTCAAGTCTATGGAACAACTCGTTCAATGTTCAAACTGAAGTAGATTTTAAATGGAAAGCCTAAAACCAGCTAAGCATTTTACAAGTTAACATTTTGGATATAGCTTCTGTTCAATTTATATGACAAGTTATGCCATAACCTTGAAACTAGTTTCTTAGCTAAAAGACTTTCTTAAGTCAACAATGACAAAGAAAGATAGTCATGGAAAGAAAAATTCTCTTGTTTTTTCTAATGAGGGTGCATGTAACTTGATAAAAGATCTATGAGAGTATCAAACCATAAACAAGTTCACTAAAACATGGAAATGACAAAGTCTTATTAAGCAACAAAATTTTAATTGAATATATGAAAAGCATTGAGCTAAATGATATAATTAAGCTAAAAGTAACTGTAAAAAAATGAAATTTCCATCATATACCATCTGGTTTGGTTAGTTCTTCAGAAAGAGAAAGTGCAATTCCATGATCCAGCTCCTCATCTTGATTATGTAATGGACCATCCTGAACAAAAATGTCCACATACAACAATCAATGTTATTGTATTGGTAAGACTTTTCATATAATCTATCAAAGCATGTACTATGTAGGAGAATAACTGGAAAGCACAACTAGAAATTTGAATCACAACATAACAATATAAAACAACATGCAACAGGAAAGGAACAAATCCACAATTTGAGAAATATGAACAATCCATGAACCTGTTCTTATATATTGATATAGATAACGAAATAGAAATCTAGATTTATGAAATTCAAGTATTACACAACAATGTCTTGAACAAATCTCAATATGTAAAATAGTAATTTTTGCATTTGGATTTACCTTGCAAACCTCAGGAAAAAGTTTCCACAAAAACAACCAATAAACATAACAACATGGACCTCAGGAGCAATTGTGCAAGGGATAAAATATGAAGGTAAAGCACTAGAGAAGTATTCAAAGAAAATGATGAAAAGCGTATCTAGAAATAACTAAGAACCCTCTGAAGTAAACCACACATTTATCATCGTGACTAGTACACTTGCAAAAAAAGATCAGAATAATTTATGAACTATTCCACCAAAAAGCAGTGAATTTTTCCACTAAAATACAGTTTCAAATTAATCAACTTTGTTAAAGTTAACAGATAGAAGATTGAATTTTAAAAGACAATACACTCTGATGAATTAGGGATTACCGTGGCATTAGAGGGCACATGCCAAAATACATTATCATCTCCAAATGCACCCCTACGTAGTGTCCATCTGACACTTTGTGACTTGAACCTTTAAAAGGCTTGCTCAGCCACTTCATCGTTCGAGATTTATTGTGAGTACGATGGTACAATGTGACCTACATGACCCAAATAACATGAACCAACAATGAAAACCATAATTAAATTATTAATGCCTTACTAATTTAATCCTTGAAAAGACGAAAAACATGAATCCAAGAAAGAAAATGATAAGGCTCTCGTTAACCAACTATTATATTTACAGATATGGCAGAATTGTTGATTGGCTGTTTCAAAATTTAAAGCATTTTACGTATTCTCTCAAACATATGAAAAGACACTAAAATTACCAAGGTCATATTTCAACATAAATCTTGCAGAAAATCTTTTTCTTTGAAATTTGTGTTTTCATTTGGGTCCGGGTTTGATCCGTTTCAGCTTCAGGTTCAACTTGTGATTAGATTTGGATCAGGTTTGGGCTCCAGTTTGAGGTTCAACTTTGACATTCGTAGAACCTCGGCAAATTTCAATTTTTTTTTTTAGGTTTGCCAAATTCCGAACAAGTGACACATTCACAATTGCACCCCTAGTCATTGAAATCCTATTTTTTTCACCCACAAATGTCAAATTCTATGTTTTAGGAATCTATCCGAGCTTAAAATGAAATGTGCAGTGGAACACACTTATAATGACCATTCAAAACTGTCACATTTGAAAATGCCCTACGAAACACACCAAACCTGCAATATTCACAAAATATTAAAATACGGCCTTGGAAATATAGTCAGCACGGTATGTTGTATACACTAAATAGATTTGGACAACTATATTCAGGTCAAAGTTGACAGCTAATCCACATTTTAAAGTTTCAGAAAAAAGGCAAAATATACTGCATCACAGTCTAACCCAGATCAAGATGAACATAAGCTTTATCAAAATATCATATACAATTAAGTCGCCCATTTACAATTGTAAATCTATACAGCACATGGCCATCTTGAGCAAATGAATCATTCACCTAAGGCAAAAAAGGAAATTGCATTTTGTCATTTGCCAAGCAAAACGAAGACCAAATATAGTTGCCATTTGCCTGGCCCCCTTGACCAAATAAGTTGTCCAACTAGATCGTATGATGAGGAATTTGCATCCCTGCCATTTTAAGTAAAACACAAAACTACATGTCTATGTGGGTCAAATGAGCTTCATTCCTAAAATACTATTAGCAAGCCTAGTAAAACATTAAACTGATCCCAAAATCCTACCATTAGCCAAGAAAATGCAGCAACCACAATGAAATGCTTTGGGGTTAAAATGACCAAAAAGACATGAAGGCACTGGTTACTCTTTAAATAAAAGAGGCAATTGAAAGAAAAGAAAACAAAAAAAAAAATGTCACAAAAGAGAGACAAAGAAAAGCTAGGGAACCTAACAAAAATAGAGGAAAAGAAAAATAAGACAAGTAAAAAACGATTATAACTGATGAAAAGTGAAATAACCGAAAATAAAATTTCAGCAGATTTCAACAGCAAAAATTAGAAGCACCAGTCAGACAATGTGAAGCACCACAGAAATTAAGTGACTAGCAAAACATCAATTTCGAAGTTCACACCCTGGTTCAAATCCTCTATATCATATTACTTTTTCTTGTCAATTGACATTCCCAATCTTGTTAGGGAATTTCAAGAAAGTCCAACAGAAGGTGGATAGATGAGCAATTCAAAGCAAAACCAAAGACAATTTGACCTTGCAGATTAGAAAAATTTTAAAAATGTAAAATAGATGGTTAAAACCTAAGCGACCACAACAATAACAAAAAAAAGTTTCAAACACAAATAAGATTCCATGTAAATGTAAGCACTGCAAATATTAAATTAAAAGGGGGCAGAAAAGAGTAAAGCTAAACGAGAAGGACACCAAAATGTAGCAAAGAAAGACACCAGAAACAAGAAAGCTAACCAAAACATAAAAGCAAAACTAATTAATGATTTTACCAAACTGGCATTCATCCTCAACCAAAATTTAATGCAATTTGTAGCCCCACTAGCCTATTTTTTATCATATCTAGTATCTAACGTTGCCTGATTGTGCTGTGCTGCAACAGGAAGAGCATCTTTGCCTTGGAATCCCAAACCTGAATCATAAATAAAGTAATCAGTTGTGTTTCTTTGTATCATGCAACAAAAATCAAACTAAATTAGGATTTATGGATCAAGGAACTTACACTCACCATTCATGTTGATGCCACAGTCCCTACCAGGTCTGGTTTTAGCTTTTTGTTTACCTCTGAAGTGCTTCCATCCAATTCCGAGGGAAACCTGAGATAAACAGACAATTTACAATCATTTTTCCATAGTACACAAGGAATTTCCTTTAGGTATGCTTCCATATATAATAAAGTTCCAATTAAAACTTGATTTATGAAAAGCACAAAGGCAAGAAACAGATATGATCTTGATCATAACATACAAAGCAAACAAATAATACTTTCAGAGACAATCATTGAAATAGAGTTTACCTTGCAGCCTTTGCTTTTTTCTTGTCATTTTCCAAGGAAGCAGATTTCACATCTACTCCAAATCTAGCCAAACATGCTTTCTTCTTTGCTTCATCATCAGCAGATGAGCGCAAAGCAAGTCCAAACCTGTTTAATAATTTGGGCATTGTCAGATTCCAATTATTCTGGAGTAAAAAAAATGCATATCATAATTTTGGGAAAAAATATTAAGCAAATTAAGTTGACGGTAAATTAGACACACAAGATAAGGAAAATAGCATCATCATAATCTCAGGAATCTGAAGACAGAAAATAAATTCCTGAATTTTGGAAGAACAAACCTCTCAGCCCTCGCTTTCCTCTTTCTTCTTCCGATATTTTTGCTTCTCCTAGTCCAGGAGAGGTAGGTTTTGGAGTACCATTTGCTGACTCACCAAATCTGTCAATAAAACATACCCGAAGGTAATTTCTGTCAATTAAGAGATGAAACATATTGACTGATAAGATTGGGGATCATGTGCACTGATCATTCAATATAGAAATTACTTTCATAGCTATTAATCACTTTAAATATTAGAGCAAAGTCCAGTAGCACCAGAACTGACACAGTCCACCAAACTTAAAAAACACCATTATAGCCAAACATTGTTTAAAATAAAATACAGCATATATTTAACAGAGATGCTGAACATTTAAGTTAAACAAACACAAGCCTTGAAAATGCCAGAATCCCTAGAGGCTAGAACCTAAATCATACAACAAGATTTTTCCACCATTCCAAAGGGTGGAAATTCCAGGTCTGCAGCAGTAATTAGTGCCAGAACAAGAGGCTAATCATATATACTATACAGAGATTATCCACTGCACTCCATGCCTTCGATGACCACCCATTTCTGCTAGTTGTTGTATCAGTACGAGTCTTGAGAATGATCTGTCATGATCTGTCACACATGAGGTGTTGCCCTCTGACTGCAGAATCAATGTAAACAGGGCTTTCATAGTATCCAAAACGATACAGGAGCCTCACTGGTTCATGGGCAATCCTCATGGCCAAAAACAAATTTTGTTTCCAGTTAAGATTTTGATAGATTCTCCACTGATCTTAACTGAGCTGAGAATTTTTACATTGTGATCGGGATTTAGTTATAGAGATCATACGCTGTATAGAATTCTGGTTTTGTTCAACACTACCAAGGGTTGCATCACATTTTGAATGGGTTACATTCTCAACAATTGTGATTTGTAACCTTTGCTGTTGGGTTGAAAAGCCACATGTGTCCTCATAGTTGGGAGGTAGTGTGTGGCGATTGCAGAGGCAAGATTGACTCTGACAACCATTACCTTGGAGGAAGATAAATGGTCCAAGATTCATGTCGGGACCTCTCAAGGGAATATCAACTCCCTTACTTTGTATTCCTGATAGTCACTAGACTTTGATAACCATTACTAAGAGAGAGATAAACAGTCCAGGATTCATGTTGGGGCCTCTCAAAGGAATATCAACTCCAACACATTCATAATCACCGCATGGTGCCTTCATAACCAATGCCTAAGTTAATTTGGGCTGCCAGGATATGTAACACATTTTTATTTGGGTACTAAAATAGGTCAACATGGGAGTCAAGGTCTGAATCACTGATTCACATTTGTTGGAGAAGGTGGCTTATTTAACTGTTTAATGGATTCTTAACGTTCCAAAGTTTTCTACACTTTAAATAGTTCCTAAAGTATAGTTAGGCATAAATTTGAAAGGAAACATGTCTTACTGGCTCTTGGCCCTCAAGTCTCTGCATGAAGATTGCATGAAAATAAAGCTTATGGTTTTGTAGTGGCAATACGGCTTCTGTGTTGTTTAAATTTCTGCTGTGTGTAAATAATTGATGTGCTTCCAGAATTTTTGTGCACTGACTATTGCAACCTGTAGATGCACCATAAAACAAGTTACAACAAATATGAAGCAGAAGAGTTTTTTGCCTTCACACAGCTGCTGTGTAAACATGTAACCGCCAAAAACTTATGTCGAGCCCCAGACAACGATACAATTTGAAAATTAAGTTATAACATAAAAAAAAACCCAACTTGAAAAGAAATAGGGAATAGATGCAAAAAAAAAATGAAACTCAATTCAAGATATCATTACAAAGCCTCCGATGGTTATAACTTATCACAGGTGTGGGTCAAGTAAACTCCATATAACCATATAACCTATGATGGAGGTTTAACAAGACCATTTTCAAATTTCAACAATCCTATCATGCCAATCAGGTGATTTTATAGCATTTTCTTATTTAGCTACACTGCACCAACATAACTATTCAAAAAAGGGTTACCACAACTCTAAATCAAGAGAAGCTACTTGAACTGGACCAGTAAATTCCATGTAAACATAACCTCTGAATGAGGTTCAACAAGACCATTTTCCAATTTCAACCATGCTATCATGCCAATCAGGTGCTTTTATAGCATTTCTTGTACTGCAGAAACATAAAGATTCAAAACAGAAATCATCAAAAGGCTTTTTATAACATAGTAAAGCTCAAGGAAAAAAACACTACCATATATTTCTAGATTTTTAATCAAAACATGGTAATATAAAATTCAGGCTTCAACAAATAATTTGGGTCTTAAAGCTTCATACAATGCACTATAAGCTTATTTATCCAACTTCGTTTTTTTCTTGAATCAGGTAGCAGTAACACTAAGTTACATTGGGTTGACAACAGAAAAATTTTAAATTGAGAAACTTCATAAATTTGCTCACAAACCAGTAACACACATTCCAAGTTAGCCTAAGGCCTTGTGCAGCAATTATCCCTGAATTACCCCTTTCTAACAAGAGGCAAACAACTCATCATGGTTATAAGGGATAGCAAATATAGGAAATACATCAACTAAAACATGCAAGATAAATATACTGAATGTTAGATTTTTTGTTAATCTTCACATATCTTGTAGACCTGCATCTCCTACAAAGCAAGGTTTGGTCTTACTGTCTATGTCAGGACAGTAGGATAGTACTTTAGGAAGGTTAACTAACCTTTACTTTATGAATAGCCCTTGAGGAAGAAAAAATTCCTTTTAGCCTTTATCTATAGAGAAGTCTTGAATACATTTAATTAAATAATATAAAAAGATATAATGATACAAAAAAAATTGTCACAAAAAAGACAGACAGAGGAGAATGCAACAGAGAAGACATCATGATAATTAGGAAACTTGCATAGGTAAATTATAGTCACAGTCTGAAATTGTTGGAGAATTCCAGATTATGTAAGGTTGACTCATGCATTTTATTTCCAAAGCACTGCAATTCTCTATCATATATTTTACTCTCTAATATTTGTCCACTGTGAATACATCATACTTTCTGCTAAAATTAAAATATTTCAATGGATGGTATGCCTTTTATTTGTTGTGCATTCATGCCTTAATCTATAAATTTGATTCCAATTGCTGAGCACTGTAGTGTTGCGAACACAAGATCAATATCTCTCTTAGAGCACTGAATTTTTACAGTCATAAGCCTTTACAACGAACCTCTACGACCATTACAATCATCTACATGTGACACCAATAAATGAGCAACCATCTACAATGTTAGAAGCCCAAGTTCATGTGACAATCCCACATTTATAAGTATAGTGAATTAGTTTAATAAGTTGAAAAGACTTGTTTTCAAGACAATATTTAATATATTTTAGTGTTTAGAAGCTTAGGAATTCCAATGGGTTGGAAAGAATTGTTTTCAATATAGTTAACTTCTACATTCTAACTCACTAACTCCCTAATTCCCTAATTCATTCATCCTAGTTGACCACCAAGCCATTAAACCCTTAGTCTCTAGTTCACTAATACCATAAATTTAAGTTAAGCATAAACCACTAATCCAATAACCTCAATCCATTACCATAAACCCTTTAATACATAATTTATTGCCCATTAAATCAATAAGAAAACCATTAATCTATTGAACCCTTCACCATTAATGTAATAACCAACACATTTTCTAATGATTCATCCTTAACTCACAATTCCTTAAACCATTAATCAACTAACCAATAGTCCCTTATCACTAATCCATTAATTATTATAGTTTTAATTGTTCATTGACTATAATTAATTATAATTCAACATAAATAAAATATAACTATTTAATTATAATTCAACATAAGTAAAATATATGTTTTTTTGTTTATTCTTAAGGAAATTTTGCTTATCTAATACGAAAACACAGAAAATTAGAGGCAACAATGATAGTTCTAAACATATTTGATTTATCTTGATTTACCTTATATCCATTGGAATTTCTATAAAATTTTACCTCCAGGTTAGGCCAGCGCCTTTTTTAAGATGTAATGCAAAATATATGTTTCTGTAAAAAAATCAAGCTCGCAGTGTAATATCTAGATCAATCATGGTTAAGAAAAGCATAAACAAGAGGTGGGATCTTGATAAGACTCAACAGAATCATGGAATAGTGTCGGAGCATTGGAAAATTGTAAGATGATAAAAAGTAAGATTTGTAGGATAATTATTAATTTATTTCTGAAGGGTGAGAAGATGAATAATCAAAGCAGAATATTGTAGATATTACAAAACACACCAAGCTAATAGCCTATGGCCTCTGCTTTTTTATTTGGCTTGGGATTCTAAATCAAGTGTGCAGTGGAGTTCCTCCAAGGGATACTTTAACATTGATGGGCAAGGATTGCAGGCAGGAGAAGAAGGTCAAGGATGGGCATGGATTGCAGGCAGGAGAAGAAGTTCAAGGGCCAAACAACACAAGGAAGCAAAATGTGAAGATTTTTTTTCAAAATAGTTAGCAAATATATGTTTTTTTGGGTTTATTTTTAGGAGGAAAATTTGTTTATATAATAAAAAAACATAGAAAATTAGGGACAACAATGATAGTTCTGAAACAAATTTGATTTATCTAGGTTTGAACCGAGTACTCTGCACCTTCTATCCATTGGAATTTCTATAAAATTTTGCCTCCAGGGTAGGCCAAAGCCTTTTTAAAGAGGTGATGCAAAATATCTGTTTCTGTAAAAAAAACCAAGCTCGTAGTGACACATCAAGATCAATCATGGTTAAGAAAGCATAAACCAGAATTGGTGTCTTGATGGCACTCAACAAAATCATGGAATACTGTAAGAGCATTGGGAAATCGAAATATGAGAAAAAGTGATCTTTCTAGGTTAATTATTTCTAAAGGAAGAGAAGATGAATAGTCAAAATAGATTATTGTAGATACAAAGCACACCAAACTAATAGCCTAGGGCCTCTGCCTTTCTATTTGACTTGGGATTCTAAATCAAGTTTACAATGGAGTTCTTCCAAAAGGGTTGGGTCTTGCATTCCTTGATAGTTTAACATTGTGCCTAGTTGTTTTGAAGATTCAGATTTTAAGGGTAGGTCCTATTATTTATCCAGTGCAGCTTCATAGTTTTAACTCCACTTTTGAGGTGTCTTTCCACCTGGTGTTGCTTCACAGTTTTTCTATATTGTATGATCCTTCCAATTGAGTGGTCATTGTTTATTTTTTTTAAGTTCAGACCACTCCATGCTTCATCTTTCCTTTACCTGACAAGCCTAAGGCTTTGTGCTTTTCTTTGATTTCTTGAGCCTTGTCATGAACAAAAGGGAAAATTTCTTTAGTGCGAGAAAGGAAAATGTGTAGAGCCGGACACTTTGATTCTCAAAGGGGTTGCAAATATCTCCTCCAAAAGAGGAAGATATGAGGAGCAACCTACGAAGCAGGTGTTAGATAGAATAGGCATCTTGCTGAAATCTATGTTAAAGAATCTTCAAGACTAGGGGCAGAGTGGGAACCCAAATAAAGAATAGGAGAATCCCCAATGTCTTCCTCACAGATCCACTCCCTGGAATCCTAAACAGAGACTTGGGAGATCTTTTTATTTGCTACATTGGACTCGGATTCACATTCAAGATATTCTAGCTAGCCAGTGGTATACTTGGCTGAAAAGGTATGATGATGCACAATACAAGCACACTGAATGGAGCATCAATCCTGCAAATGAAATATTGGAGAATGGAGCTCTAATCAAGGGACTAGAAAAAAGAAGTGGAATCAAGGTTGTACAACTTGAGGAATCCCCAGTATCCCACTGTGATGAGAAAGACAAAAAAGCCATCCAACCAATTTTGGGAAAATGGCTGCAAAGAAGTCAAGGAGGGATGGAAAAGGCAAGGAGAATGAAGAAAGAGAGACAAAACAGAGTACATACATTGCAAATACAACAGTGATTGAGAGAGAAGAATGAAGCAAAAAGGCCCAAGGCAACAATCCAGGGAAGGTTTTGCAGTTGTTTAAGAAGGTTTTCGTATGTTATCAAAATGTTTATCACGGGTTGCAAGATGGCACCATCCAAGATAATAAAATCTTAAAGGCTATCAATCTGATCTCTAGAAAGCAAATCAGTCCAACTATAAGGAGGTCAAATTTTGCTACAAGGCAGAAATATATAGTGGAGAAAGTCATATCATGCCATTGGAAAGATGTCTAGAATATAATGCATTAAAGCTCTAAAGGCCACTTCCAAACCACAACAGGGGATTTGGTTGTGGGCACTCCGGTTTTGTATTAAAAATTTTGAATCAATAAAAGGAACATCTTTTAATTACCAAAATAAAACAAGATGGTATCACTATTGATATCAAAGAACATTGCAAGGCAACGCAACTTTGGAGAGACCAATCTAGACCTAAATAAGAGAGAAATCATGTTTAAAAAGAATGCATACCAGGATTTACATAACCTTCATGTCAGGACTTGGTTCAAAGGCCATACCACTGCCTTTCCATACCTTGTGACCAGTTCCATGAAAGCTGGAAAGACTGATCCATGTCTTTGTTTCCTCATCTAAATGAAAGCTGGGAAGACTTTTCCATGTCTTTTCACCAATATTGTAAACAACCACCTCTATCACTAGAAAATCATTAGTTACAAAACACGCACGATCCCCAATGCCTATGCAGCACATAAACGGGTATTCGGGCTCAATAAAAGTCGGGTATTCTGGCACATAAACGTTCACGTTAGGAGGCTTCTTTCTCCACATTTTTTTGATGAAATTGTGTGATGAAAGGAGATTATTCCACTGCTTTGAGACACTACGAAATCTGCACACACATTCCACTGGCAACAACGACAATATTTCTTCTTTCAAATGATCATGCAGATCATTGTAGGTCGTTGAGAAATTTTTCGACTGCACCATTTTCAAACAGGTCGTAGAACCGGGAAAATTGTAATTCAAGGCGTTATAGTTAGAATGCCTTTTTTCAATATTTGATAACAAAGCTAATGGTCTGTTCATAAGGAAGGTTATAAAATTTAATTTGCAGGTTGGTTACGTAATTGAAAAAGAACAAGCAATACACAACAAACACCCATGCAAATTAGAAGGCTCAAAGTACACCAGAGCCATGGTTGTAGCTAGTGTGACTTTCTTCTTTGTCTAAAATGGATCTGGTTGAAACCACAAAAGGCCACATATAAAGCCCTGAAAATTTCAGGATTAAATCTCATTGATTTGAAAAGGAAGAAAAATGTATTCCCTGAAACCTTTATTTTGAGAATTCACTTTTATAAGACTCTACACACACATCGTACTACCCAGATTCTGAAAAGTAGATTTTCAACTGTAAATTCAACATGCAAGCCCTTGAAATTCTAAAGGGAACAGAAACAGAAGATAAATACTGAAGAAAACGTAAGTGCATACCCTTCATTCACTACAAGGCAACTTCCCGTAACCATTCATCTCTCAGAAAAGACAGAGCTGGTAGAGTTCTTGGGGAAGGCTTACAAAAAGGTCTTAGCTATTCATAAGAAGTTACCACTTGGTGGTATACTGGTATTTGTCACAGGACAAAAGGAGGTGGAATTTCTATGCAGACAGTTGAGGAAAGCCTTTGTGAAAAGAAGCAAAAGCAATGTTAAAATACAAGGCATTTCTCAAAAAATCAAACCCCAGTGTAGACACAAATGATGTTGCAACTGAACCCAATCTTGAGGGCATTTCTCAAGCTGTGGATGGCACAGATGATAGTGGGAAACACAAAGATGGAACTGATAGGTTTAACTCATTTGACGATGAGGGGTTTGAAGTTCAATCAGAGGCAAAATCATCTTCCTCTGATGCTGAATTTGATTCACATTCAGATAATGAAGAAGAAGAGTGTCTTGACAGTGGAAGAAATTGCAGTTGATAGTGTTGAAGCAATAAGTGAGGGAGTAGATATTAAATTGGGAAATATTCTTGATGTTTCAAAAACATCAATGTCTCTCCCATCCAATCAGCCTAATATGGAACTAGATAAGAAGCACACTGTGGTAGTTGATACATCAAATGAAATAGCTGGTGATGGAGACATCCCTCATGCATGCATTGGTCGGTCACGGAGAATGCAAGTACCAAATGTTGATATGCAACATAAATTCATGATTGAAGCAGTTGAAAATCGTATGCCTCAAATAGTTATTACTGATGAAATTGGAACAGAGCCTGAAGCAATGGCAGCCAGTACTATTTCTCAGTGTGGAATCCAATTGGTTAGAACTGCACATGGAATGAATATTGAAAATATCATAAAGAATCCTTCTTTAGAGATGCTTGTAGAGGGTGTGCAAAGTGTTACCCTTGGAGATGATGACACAAAGAGAAGAGGAGTTCAGAAGGCTATACTTGAGAGAAAAGAACCATCCTCATTTACTTATGCTGTAGAGATGACATCAGGGACCGAATGCTGTATTCATCACAGCTTAGAAGCAATTGTGGATGCCATATTAGCAGGTGCTCTATAAAGTTTTTCATATCCATCCTAGGGGATAAATATGTTGTATGATGCAGTATGCAATGTCAATTCAAAAACATAAATAATTAATCAAGTATCTATCTTGGCCTGTTCAAACTTCATATAAAATTTCCATGATATGTTGTGAATAGGAAAATCTCCATCATTTGAGGTCCGCCAGATGGTTATGAAGGTAGTGACAGATGGAAGTCCCGCCACAACAGAACCAGACATTGGAAGCCATTTTAGGAGCATTTGACATGTTTAGAGTCTGATGGTGTTTTTGAGGCTGGTAATGAGAGTGGTGATGATGATATTTTTGGGTTGAAAGGTAGTTATGAGCAATTTCGGAAGGATGATGATTCACCACTTATTTTATATACTTATAAAAGATCATGGAGGCTGATCTGGAGCAAGTAGTGGAAGTAATGGGCCTAGAGAATGTAGTTAAATTCACAATGACATTGGAGCAGCTGATGCAATTCTTGCTTTACATTCTAAGCTCAAGGAGAATTCATAGATTCGAGGAGTGGCTACATATCAGCATCTACCCATATTTGTGATGAAGACAAACATGATGGCGGAGATGGTAAGGGTCATGCGTACTATTCTTGGTTTGGAGACTCTTGGTGCAAGTTATTTTAGTTCATTCAAAAAGCTTAAGAATGATATTGAGATATCAGATGGAGCAGCCAAGAGAAGATCTTCCCGAGAAGAGATTCATGCTTTAGAAGAGGCCAGACTTGCTATTGAATATATTGTGATCCTTGGAGGGCAGCCAGTTGAACTTCTTCCAAGATGTGCTGACATTATTGCTCGTCAAATAAAGCTAGTGGAGAGCTATCAATTAGTAACAGAGAAATCAGGGAGATAGCGAGAGTGACAGCCGATGACTACCCATGTTTCAGAGATATGACATTGCAAAACATTGAATCAGCAAAAAAAAAACAATGAAATAATAAGCCTCAGTAAAGATTCTATTGAGCATATACATAGAGGCTGTGAAGATTCTCAAATGATTGACCTGGTTGTTCAATGTTATAAATATGAAAACAAGTCTTTTCCCCACACTATATCAACAACGACAGGTGTGTCTAAAAGCAATATAAACAATGAAATGGCTGATTGTTTTGTCAATTCAGAATCTATAATTACAAATGAGCAGAGATCTCCTGAAGTGGAGGAAGATAATCCCAAGATGAACCTGATGCAAGTAAGGCTATGTGTATTGGTGTTCCGACAGAGGATGGTCTGGTAGAAGGAGATTTAAGAGTTAAGAACTATAACACTATGGCAGTGGAGCTTCTGCCTATATTATGCTAAACCTCACGCATGTTCGACTTATGAAGGAGAACTGTTGGTTTAGATTGACAGTTCAAGTTGATTTCAGACCCCCTTGGTGATTCGAATTTTAATGGAGGAGGGGGGGTTCGAAATGGGTACTTTTCAAACCTAGCCATTAACCACGTGGGAAGTGAAGGATATGTTCACCCCCCCCATCACAATACGGCTTACCATCTGTTGCGCTCTCCAAAATCCGATTTTAGGTTTTCGTAAAACAAATGCTCAAAGTCTATACTTGGAACGAATTTTTTTTCTGGGAAAGGAAAGGAGGTTTGAACTATCATTACCCAAAAAGAGCAATATTTGCACGATAATGTACACTAATGGCACAATTGGTGAACCTAAAGGCATATTGATCGCAAATGAAAACATTGTTTCTATGGTGACCGAAATTTCTTATTTTCTTAAATGTCAGAATGAAAAGCTCACAGAGAAGGATGTTCATTTCTCATTTCTTCCTCTAGTACATATATTTTATCGAGTGACAGAGGAATTTTTCATATCAAAAAGTGCTTCAATAGGCTTTTGGCGTGGGGATGTGAAGCTTTTGGTGGAGGATATTGCAGAACTAAAACCAACTATCTTATGTGGTGTCCCACGTGTTTTTTGATCACATATATTTAGGTTTAAACCTGAAGATTGTCATTGGAGGATTTCCGAATAGAAAGGTGTTTGAATTTGCATACAAATACAAGCTTAATAATATGCGCAAAGGGTTGAAACATGAAAAAGCATCTCCACTTTTTGATCAAGTTGTCTTTAGCAAGATTAAACAAGGTCTGGGAGGACATGTCCGTGTAATGTCATCAGGAGCAGCTCCACCTGCAAATGTCATCAGGAGAAGCTCCACTTGCAAGACATGTGGAAGAGTTTCTACAAGTAGTGACATGTTTCCATGTTGTACAGGACTATGGTTTGACAGAAAATTTTGCGGGAAGTTTTGTTTCCCTTCCAAATGTTATTTCAACAATTGGGACTATTGGTCCACCTGTTCTGAATATTGATGTTTTCCTTGAGTCTTTCCCTAAAATGGGATATGATGCACTTTTAGAAGTTTAAGCTTTCACAAGGAGAATACGTTGTAGTGGAAAATCTCGAGAATGTGTATGGCCAGTGTTCTGCTATTGATTTGGTTCGGATGTTGTTGAGTTCATCATTCATCATGCAAAGGTCTTAATTGCCTTTGTCCAAGAGGCAAAGCTTCCTACGATTTTGAAATGCTTTAAGCTATTAGTTGTGCATGAAAATGCCGTGAGGAAGGCTACAAAGGAGCGGAAAAGGCGTTTCGATTATAAACCCATACTTGAGCAGGATGGCCTTATATGGCAGCGTTCTTCCTATCAAGGGACAAAGAGGGAGAAAACAAGAGAAGAATCATTAGCTGAAGTAAGAGATTACAAGCAGCAACAAATGTCATACTGTAGAAAAAAGGTCAAGCGAACTCCAACACAAGTGTTGCAAGATATAATTGAGGGCCACATGGAGGAAATTAAGAGAGCAAGAGGAATTGGTTGTTTTGTAAAGGGTATATTTGAGATACCACAGAAGGCAACACAATCTCTTCCTTCAGATAGTGTGACTGAGCGTAAATAGCAATGTGAAGCCACCAATTCAGCCTTTCCTAATAGGGGTGAAGGATTCTCTGTTTCTAGCTATCAAAGGATGCAAAGTGTCATGCGACTAAAGTTTCTGTAGGAAGCAATGTTTCGTCTTCTCTGATAAATAGGATCGATGCTATGCTTCACAAGCTAGGAAAAGAAATTGACGATGTAGATGCAAAAATTGGTGACCGATGGCAAATATTGGACAGAGATATTTGAGGGTACACATGGTAGCCAGCGCCGCATTAGAACTAATGATTCAAGAAAGGCGGCATGAATGGTAGAGCCAGATGTCAAAGCCACCCAACGTTGCCTCTTTGTGACCACCTCGGCCACTTTCAGCATACCTTTTTTTATTTACGAAGAGCTGCCAAAGTTAATGTTACAGTCGATTTTGCCAAAGATATTTTTTGTTCAAGGCCTTGCATGGCCACAGTTGCCAAATTCTAATTAAATTGTAGTTAATGAATATTGCCGAAGTAGATTAGGGCAACCAGCATAGTTGCAGTTAAATACTACTTGTATTTTCATTATCAAGGGTTGGACCTTGTTAGACTCTGCGTTGTAAAGATCATTGTATTGGAGCACTGTAGTTTTTGCTGGGGCATCAATAATAAGAGACCGTTCACAGGATTCTTGAGATATGTTAATGGTGATGTTTCTTTTGTGTTAATGTTTTTCTCTGCCTTTCATGCTGAGCATCAATTTGTCTAATTGTGAAACAGAAAATTTATATTAAGATTTGCTAAGAGAGCACCTTAATTTTGTCTGTGTTTACTATCTTAATGTTTTCTTCTGAAGTATAGTTAAAGAATTCTTAACTTCTCTTTAGCTATTACTGAACTCATTGTTTTCTTCCATCTCATATTCACACTGCCAGTAAGATCTAGTCTGCATAGTTAGCTTGCCCTATGAATGCCCTTGAAAAGTTGATGCACAATTCAGCCTTTTATGATTCCATAGCCCAACGGATTAAGTTTCATAGCTCTATCTGTCCAACCACATAATCAATCAAAACAAATAGCCCTCATAATTTCTATAACTAGCCTAATATCAGCCTTTATAACCATCAAGCTAAATCATAAAAACAAAGAGAGCCCTCTCTGAGTCTAGGAAGGATAGGTTCTGGACTCCAAAGCGGTTTGATGTTGTCCTCTGTCGTTTATTCTTGCCAATCTTATAAATTACAGGGCCACAACAGGTGGCACTAATGTTGCAGGCTAGCCAATCAAGATAGTCCTAGTCAACTTCTATGCCTATAGGGAATAGAAGCTTGGTCTCTAGCATCAAAATTGGTCCAACTTACCACTAGACCAAGCCCTATGTAGGCTAAATATTGATGGTGAGAAATCACCAGAGGGAGCCACTGATGTTGGAAGCTAGTCAATGGGGATAAACCTGGTCACTTTTGTGCCAAATAGGAATAAAACATTAGTCCCTAGCATGGTATATGTTCTTAAATTACACTAGAACAAGCCTAATCAACTCATATTTTTATTAGTAGGAATGATAGAGACGTGATTTTTAAGGATGGTCTGGATTTAATATCTTCTCTAGGTTGTTATTTTATTTTTGGTCAAAAGCAGGGGAAACACTTCCCCACTATAACATGGGGAAGAGCATTGTCAAACATAGTGGAACATTGGCTAAGTTGCCGCATTTGAGGGGTTTCTATGCCCATACAAAATCCATTTGGACTTGAATTTTGTATTTTCCTCTTGGCCTCATCATGGGCCCTTAGTAACACAATGGAGTGCACTTGTTAGGGTTTGAACCCAAGTCATCATATGCACTCCCCCTTATTGGTAGATCATTTTTTCTTGCAGCTCATGTTGATGGCCAGAAGCCCTCTTAAGGGTGCCACTAACATTGCAGGCTAGCCAATCAAGATAGTCCTAGTAAACTTCTATGCCTATAGGGAATAGAAGCTTGGTCTCCAGCATCGAAATTGGTCCAACTTACCACTAGACCAAGCCCTATGTAGGCTAAATGTTGACGGTGAGAAATCACCAGAGGGAACCACTCATGTTGGAAGCTAGCAATGGGCATAAACCTGGTCACTTTTGTGCCAAATAAGAATAAAACATTAGTCCCTAGCATGGTATATGTTCTTATTGCACTAGTACAAGCCTAATCGACTCATATTTTTATTAGTAGGAATGATAGAGATGTAATTTTTAAGGAGAGTCTGGCTTTAATCTCTTGAAGAATGTTCCTGTTGATTTCCCTCTATGTGTGAGATTTTCTAAACTGGCTCCTTAAATTCTGATGAGTAGAAACACTAAAGGATATATGTAATTCCTGGGAATCTTGTTAAAGCTTTAAGTGAGAATGTTAGCAGCTAGCTATAATTTCTTGTTTTGTATCAATAGTGAATTTAAGGAATTTGGACGGTGGGAAATTGGACTTCACCTGTTGATTTTGGAAATGCACCACTCAGGTACACAAGATGTTATGGATTCTGTAACTTTTTTGTAAACTTCCAAAGTAAGAAGTTGGACTAAGCTAAGCAAGAATCAAGATGATAAGAGGAAGGAAAATTCAACTGGGTTTTGGCATATGTAGAAATGGAGAAATCCTGTCTGGAATATGAGCGGTGTATCATTTTGTATTTGTCACAAGAAGGAAAATTCAACTGGGTTCTGGGCCCTGGCACATGTAGAAATGAAGAAATCCTATCTGGAATATGAGCAGTGTATCTTGTCTTGTTTTTATGATTAACCTCCATATTATCATCTAGAGGATCAATGGAAGAAGGAAGGAGTCAAAGAATAGATGCAAGGTAACAAGGTTGTTTTGGATATTTGTGTAATAAAGAAGGGAAAATGGGCACTTAAAAGGCAACCTTGTGCTCTCAAGGAAATGAACTGTTAAGAGCAGATAAACAATCCAGGTTGGAAAGAGAAAATAAACAATAAGGACACAGTTAAATCTTTGCTCCATCAATCATACTGCAATAGCTAAAATTCTAAGGATGGTTGGACAAAATTCTCATTGTAGCATCTACTTGCCATTGAGAAGCAAGGACTGTAAGAAGATTCGTGTACAATAATTTATTATAATTTGTGAATGCCATTGCCGAAACTGCATCTGACTTTCATGTGTGTCAGGGGAGAGTTCAGAAATTTTCTTCCTTATGTAGTTAGAGAGGAAAATTCTAAGGCTTGCTAAAATCAGCGATATGCCCGCTGCACAGTGGGAAACTAGATAGAGACAGTTACTATTTAACTTTCAAGAACTTATGCTTGACTAGCTGAAAAGTATTGAATTTTTTTTCTCATGACCTTGAGTACAAAGTCTCATAATCAACTAGATGAAAAATCAAGTCTATCTTTCAAATGTTTGAACCAGGACTATATAACTTATATTAAAGCAATAAAAGAAATAATTCCAGTCTATAGAAAGGTAGCACAGTAGCAACATACTTGAATTTTTTGGGTGCTTCAAACAATCTCGTCCTGATGATAGGATTCCAGGTTGTTTGCAGTTTTTAATTGGCGAAGTTGGCTTTAATTTTGGAACTTTGTCGGCTCTTCTACAGGTATCATTTTGCACCAATTCTTCGCCAGGTCTTTTTCTTGGACTCACTAAAGGAGTTTCATTTTACGCATCCTTTGTATGATTAAACCTTCAATAGAACATTGGTTTTCCATACAAACTTTCTTAGAGAGAAACTGGCAACTCGGAGCAGGTTACAAGACCTCCTTCTATAATGGACAGAGGTGACCCTAGAATGTGGCAACAGTTTTCCACTTCAGCCGTTGTAAAAGAAAACAAAGAGCTTCTCTCTGTAACTTCTAAGGCCTACTTGGATGGCCTATTTTGGCCAAAACAGCAAAAAAGTACCTCTACGTTGTTATCTTGTGAAGGATAACGTTTCCCTCCATTAGTAACTTTTTCTATAGTCCCTGCTTCTTGATCCATTAGTTTTGACTTATCCATACACTAAAGAACATTAAAGATTGTATTCTATTGCACAAAGATGATCTGAAAGGGAAAACCTGTTAAAGCATAGTATTTCAGTTGACGTATCAAATTCTCGGTTGCATACAAACAGAAACTGCTTGTTCCATACAAATAGAAACCACTTGAAGATATCTATGAACCACCTGAACATCAAAAATGTTCAGTCTCGTAATTCTTAATTAAATCTGTAAAGAATGTGACATTAGCCTTCTTGGCTTAGTGAAAGCCCTAATGTTCTATCCTATTTGACAGTCTTAAAAATCTCACAAAAACCTGTAAAGATTTTGGCATTCTGTACGCCCAGCCTCTAAAAGCCCTAACTTTCTATCTTCCTCTATGTAATTTGAATAGAATACCGTCAAATACCAGAATAATCAATGTACATTCTCCCAAAACTTTGAAATGTGCAGAACAGAAAGAGAAATCATTCAATCAAACTACTCGAAATGTATCAGAATCCCCGTCTTTAACTCAATGAATTTATTCGCAAACTCTATCGTATTTTTAAACAAATTTTTTAGCACAACCTCCTCTAGTCCATTTATAGAGAGCCTTAGCTTATGAAATATTGTCTCTAAGCCAAAATAGGGTTAAATTGTTCCATTGAAAGCTTAGAATAATTGAACTGAAAGAACCAAAGAACCATTGTAGATACTTTAATCAACTTGTTTTTCTCTAATTCTGCTGCTTAAAACAGTGTTTTGAGCAAGACCTATTTCGACAAATTTAGTTCAGAGAATACAGTGGCTTATTTAATGAATTTTCTCCAAGACAGAGCATACAGGATTCGTGACAGCCATAAGAAAAATGATGAGATTTTGCAATTTAAGCATTCTCTTGCAGAAAAATACCTTTCTGAACTCGTTTTGATGATGAAGAAACGCAAAAGATCGATTGGAAGTCATGCATGAAGAGATCTGGGGGCTCGGAGATTTATCCCAGAGCGATTGCAAACCAGGATTGTACAAAAGCGAGCTCCTGAGCTCGTTTCAGTGCGTGAGCTCGTTTCAGGCCAGGGAGAGGGATAATGCAATAGAGGAAAAATACAGAGGCATTAAATGTAAAGGCACCATATATTTTTGTTTGAGTTAAATGATTTCAAAGAATTTGGAATAGTTTAATATTTTTTTTAATTTGGAAAAATAAATGGAACAAGAGGGCAAAGGAATGAAACTAAGTGATTGGGTGGGATAATTATAATGGCTTGAGTTTTTTTTTTTTGAGTGAAATTGAATTGATATATAGATTAATTATAAATTAAGTAATTATTCATTATTAGAGTGGGATTTTATATAAATTATTTATTTATTAAAGTTAATTTGTAGTTTTTAATAATATATTTGTGTTAAAGAAAATTATTTAAATTAATGTTGTATCAAGATTTTTGTTAATTTTTCTATATTATATTCTAATTTACTTTAAATTTGTTTTAAATATGTTTTTACCTTCATATATGGAGGTTATTTATTTGCATATTTAAATTTTTGTTGTAGTTTTTTTCCCAAAAAAATGACTATTGTGATTGTGATGGTGAGAAGGTATTCTATAAATAGCATTAAGGATTATTTAGAATAAATAGGAGATTCTTTCTCATTATCTAAGACTAATCTTTGAGAGAATGGATATACATTCCCTAATTATCACATAAACAATAGGTTAATCTTGCATTTATTTCTTTCTCTCCATGGAGGTTCGCTAAACAAAGGGAATACCTCCTCTTATGTGAATTTGATTCTCTCCACCTCTTAAAGGATTTTCAAACATTAATAATTAAATTTTCATTACTTTAAAGATGTAGTCTTGTCGAATATACCAAAAACATAGTAGGATTCTTTCATTGTGGACAAAATCAAGTACATGTATGAGGGAAGTATTCCTCTATGGATGGTTAACAAGTTCATCAATAACTACAAGCAAATGCTTCAATCTATATATTTAATGATCTTTAGGCATCATCTAAAGAGTTCAAGAATCAAATAAATTCCAACCTAAGTTCTAAGTATATGGTAAGCTTGTACTTAGAGGTTCTATTATTGTAAAAATTGACAACTATGGAAGTTGTGGCAAGGTATTGGAGGAGGGACTGTCATTTTGGGGCAGAGCTAGCCTCTTTTTAAATGATAGTTTCCAAAATTGAATCCATCTTCAATGTATGTACATTGTCTAGCTTTGAGTTTGGTTTCCCTTTCATCCTAGAGATCAGAGAAATACATGCAATGTATTATGACTTTCTTAGCCATTTAAGTTAGTCATTTTTAGTTCGGTCACTTAAAATTTCTCAAATTTAGTATTAATTTAGCAGGTGAACTTTTACAACTTGTAATTGTAAGATCATTAGATGAGGTGATCCTCTAACTCAATGTTGTGTATATGGCAAAGCTAGAAGATGTTATTGAGAAGAGGAATATCATGATGTCATTGGTTTCAACTAGACACTAATGTAAACCCACTTTGAAACCACCATGGGGGATTTGAAGGGCAACATCTAGTGCTCTTGTGTGTATGAGGGTTCAAAATTAAGGCCCCCTCTTATTTGCATGAAGTGTTCCTAGTAAAAATCCATCTTAGAGTCAAGGCCATGAAAATATGAAGTCCAAGTACTAAATTTATTGTTTATAAATAACCTCTTTAACAAATTGACACAAATGTATAATGATGTCATTTACATTGGAGGTGTATGTCACCTGAATTGTGTTACAACTTTAATCGCTCCCCCACAAAAAGGTGTCATGCTCCCTTGTGATGGTGCATCAACCCTAATGGAGAACAATCTCTTGATGTAAAAGGAATTTAAACATGATGTAACTTTAATAGTTCCCTACATTCACCTCTTGGCTCACCACTCGTGGCAAATGTGAGGCTATTTCAAGAATTGATGTGGATAATATTATTTTAGTTTCTCTTATGTATAGTATTATACATTGACACAATTGTGGTTTTTTAGCAAACAAAATATTTCTATCAAGGGTTAGCTCCTTGTTCATTAGGGTTGAATAGGTTGTGTCATTATGAGTGATTTATTCATTGTCAACTCCTTATGTGGGAGAACACTACAAGCTCCATGTCAACATGAAGAGTAGATATTGTGAGCAATTCTTATCGAGGTTTTTCAAATTATCCAGTTGTTCTACATTTGGTATACATGTTATAAGTGCATTACCCACAAACACACACCCTCGAGACCAATACCCAGTTCTCTAAAAATCAAATGGTACCAATATTCTTAGTTAGAGGTGAAGGATTCTCCTAAGAGGTTATTTTGTTGGTTTGAGGTGTTGTGTTTTGCCTTAGATACTAAGTGGTTAAGGGCTTCAAGAGTTAAGATTTAAGGGCCAAGGGCTTGGGGGGGAAGGGATTTAGGGGTTAAGGGCTTAATAATTAAGGGATTTAGGTGTTAGGGGCTAAGGGGTTAGGTTTTAAGGTGTTTGGGGGTTATGGATTAAGGTTTAAGGGTCACGGGTTAAGAGAATAAGGGGTTAGTGCTTAGGGGGTTCATGGATTCTAGGTTATGAGTTAATAGCTTAAGGTTTAATGCATCAAGGGGTCGGTGGCTTATGAGGTATGAGTGTAGGGGTTAAGGGAGTATGGCTTCAGGGTTAAGGGATAGGGAATTTAATGGTTATGGGTTAATGACTTATTGGTTGTGATAATGAGACCCCTAATGCCCTTATCACCACTATGAGGGGTTCCCCTTTCAATTTCTCTTGTTACCTTCCCTCTAGGCCCCCTAGCCCCTATGACATTAGGTCTTAATCCCCCTTCTCATTCTCTAATGCATGTATTATAGATCTTAGTAAACCATGCTTGGACATCCCACTTCTACCCATCCATGCTAAATGTGTGTCCCCCAGTCCTGTTCAATACACCACAAAATACTCCTCCCACCTTTTCGATCATATCATTCAACTTATCCTAACATTATGGGTGAAATTGGTGTTTATGTTGTAAAGTGAACATAGAAAAAATATTACTTGTTTTTTCTATTGAGAAGATGTAGAAATTAATTGTCATGATTGGAATGTGCATGCATCAATCTAGATTGGCTTGTTTTTCGAGCTTAGACATGAATAATCATTTGGTCATACTCCATCCTATCGATGGAGTCTGATACCACAAAGGTATCGATGGGAGATTTGAGAGATTCTTTTGAAAGCTTGTATGTTGTGGTATTTATCTCCTTCAAAATGTGTTTGAAAGATAGCTAGTCCAAAGAGTTGGGGGAATCTATGATATCTTGTAGGATGGGGTGTAGGTAGATGTTTTCTATCATGAATTATTGACCCAATTGATCATGATTTTTGAATCCCCCATGATCTATAGGGATTTGACTCTTTTGATGGATGCAATTTCCAGAAGGGTACAAAGAGCAGTGGAGTCAACTTAGTTGTTGGAGCCTTAACTTTGGGTATGTCTTACTTTCTTGCTATAAGACTGGGAGAGGAAGAGTACCACACCCACTTTGTAGCTAGGTGGGATAACTTGTGCAACACCATCAAATAAGTCACAAGGGCATCCAAGAGGGAGTGGAGGAATTACCAAAATCCATTATTTTGTGGTTTAGGATGAATCTTGTCTTCCAAACACTATTTTTTATCAATTTAATTGTGATCTTTGTTAGAATTTCTCGTGAACAAAATGTGTTTTTGTTCCAATCCCACAAGATATTTCTGATTAGAATTCATGAGACACCTTTAGAATAATCTTCCATGATGTTGAGCAGCTAAGTTTTGAAATTTTATTCCAAGCTTAGATAGGAAAATGAGCTTGTCATGTTCAATTTTGCAAGGGTGGTGGTGATGACCTACACTGTGTTGGGACAAGAGATAAATAAGTGTGAAGAAATATCATCATATGACTTGCATAAAGGATAGATGTTAGGGTGATTCGTAAACTATCATGGATATTTCTCGTGAACAAAATGTGTTGTTGTTCCAATCCCACCAGATATTGTTGATTAGAATGCATGGGAAACCTTTTTAATAAATCTTCCATGATGTTGTGTAACTAAGTTTTGAAATTTTCAACCAAGCTTAGATAGGACCATGAGCCTATCATGTTCAATTTTGCAAGGGTGGTCTTGGTGATGACCTGCACTGTGTTGGGACAAGAGATAAATAAGTGTGAAGAAATATCATCATATGACTTGCATAAAGGATAGATGTTGGGGTGATTCATAAACTATCATGGATATTTTTCGTGAACAAAATGTGTTGTTGTTCCAATCCCACCAGATATTGCTGATTAGAATGCATGGGAAACTTTTTTAATAAATCTTCCATGATGTTGTGTAACTAAGTTTTGAAATTTTCTTCCAAGCTTAGATAGGACCACGAGCCTATCATGTTCAAATTTTCAAGGGTGATGGTGATGACCTGCACCATGTTGGGACAAGAGATAAATAAGGGGTGATTCATAAAATATCATGGATATTTCTCGTGAAAAAAATGTGTTGTTGTTCCAATCCCACTAGATATTGTTGATTAGAATGCATGGGAAACCTTTATAATAATATTCCATCATGTTGTGTAACTAAGTTTTGAAATTTTCTTCCAAGCTTAGATAGGACCACGAGCCTATCATGTTCAATTTTGCAAGGGTGGTGGTGATGACCTGCATTGTGTTTGGACAACTAGAGATAAATAAGTGTGAAGAAATATCATCATATGAATTGCATAAAGGATAGATGTTGGGGTGATTCATAAACTATCATGGATATTCCACTAGACAGTTCATCATAACAGACCAGATAAAACTATACTTAAAAATGAACGAATAAGAGTTTGTGACGGGAAATGTCAGTGAGTTTCGGATGTGCTAAGGAGGGAGTGACCAATAACCCAAGATTCTCCCCCAACTTGTCAAACTTCCCCTTTGTTAGGAGCTTTGTCAAACTATTAACCATATGCAACTTTGTCAGAATGTGGTCCAACACTACCAACTCCCTAATGAACTTGGAATCTTAGGAAATTGTATTGAATATCAATGTTTTTGAAATGGTCATGACACATTGGATTTTCATAGAGCTTGATGTAACTTTGATTCTCAGAAGAGACAATATTGGGCTTCAACAACTGATTGGTTGACTCTACAATCAAGTTGAAAATCTAGATAGCTTCATAAATAAGTATATGAAACTTCCATATAATTTGCTTCAGTGGAACTGAGTGTAATTGTTGCTTGCTTCTTGTTGATTTGATGAAAATGATTTATAAAATGATAATAATGATGTTTAAAATGAGCCTTATGATGGTCTAATTATACACATTGATTGTTCACGAGGTGTAGGGGTATGTTTATAACATCACTTCCCTTGAAAGCTTTGTCTTGAAAGCACAGTAATTAGAATTTTCTTTAGTTAAGCACATTTTTGTGGTGGAATGAAGTTTATCAGATATCTATTTATACTTTGTAGAGGTTTGACTTTGTTTGTCCTTTGAGTTTTGGTGAGGTTTCTTTGTAATTTTTGCATCATAGTCTAAAGTCTTTTGACCTGATTGTTTAACATGATAGCTTTATGCTTACTGGCAATATATTTGAAATACCTGCATGATCAAGAAACTATTATGGTTAATTAAATTACTAATTAGGTACTACAGAAAGAGGATGATGCTGAGAGGGCTTGCCTGGGTGACTCTGGGAGCAACCCGGAGGTGGTCAGACAAAGCTCTTCTAAGTTACAAATCTGAAGAGAAAAAACTGGTGATATATATGTGGTTGCTCAACCTGGGTTGTATGGAAAATCTTAGCAGAGAGTGTTTACCTTTCCATGTCTTCACGAAAGTAGGTTGTCTGGTCACAGAATAAGATCACTACATGTAGGTGATGGTTCTGTAGTAAGTTCTCAGCCTTATCTTCAAAATCGCTAACAGAGAGGATCAGGTTTGAATACAGGATATAATTTGATGAATTTGGAGATTTAGAGTTAAAGAAAAAATTGTGGTGATGTTTCGATGGGTGCTAATTTGTAGGGTTTTCCATTTTTATAATTTTCTTTGCTGTGCTTTCTACCATGCTACCTAGTTGCTTTCCTGTTGCCCTAGAATTTTAACTTTTTTGATGTTTATCTCTCTATTGTTTCTTGCCCCATTTGAAATGTCTTCCTTATTTGGTAGGTGTTTTCTTCAATATAGTGTGAATATTTTTCCATCACACAACTTTTGTGGCATTTGTCTACGCAAATAGCTTGTAAGGCCCATTTTTCAGGGTATTTGATGAAATAAAATGATAATCGACGATCACCAACTAATGGTACCTGCAAATATTTACTCTAACAATTCTATAGTTTTCCTATACCAACAATTATACAACATTTTAACCTCATGAACTAGTCTCCTCTATTCTCTTAGTTGATGCTATAAGCACTTATTGTTGTAGCCAAAGCTTTTACTCTCTAGTCCCATTGAGCTATTTCAGTTATTTGTGGACATTGATCTATTTTCATTTCATTTCTTCAATTTTTTCTGAATGTTATGTGTTACCTTTGGCCAGTGCCTTATTTCTTACCTATGTTTTTTCTGCATAAGCATTCCAGCCAGCTAGAGCAGCAGGGGTAGCAGGAGCCACTCAGTCCAGCCAAAGCCCACCAGGGGCAGCGCAGAGGTAGCAAGAGCCACGCAGGGCTGACGCAGGCCTAGTTAGGGTGGCACAGGGGCAATGTAAGCCCTTTAGGTGTGACGTAGGCCCTTACTGAGCAGCGCAGAGGCCGAAACAGGCTAGTTAGGCTGACGTAGAGGGATTCAGAGCAACGTATTACTGCCATTTTTATTTCTTTGTTAGGTGAACCAATTTTGGTGCCCAAGATTTTTGTACTTAGATTATGCATAATAATGAAAACCCTCCAGAGCTAGATGCACTGGTTTTCCCGCATTGGGTTTTTTCCAGGGACAGTTGTCCAGAAAATCCGCGTGTCACTTTGTCTATGAGCATGTTATTCAATATTTGATCTATATGTGTAGGTTGCTAGTTGTATTTACTATTTACTTCGCTAATTTATTGAATATTTCAGAAATTAACTTGTAACTTAATTCAAGTAGGAGAATTAAATCAAGATACTACAGTAGGGTTTCTTAGATTAAGAAATTTTCACATTCCCTAGGTCTAGCCCCATTAGGTCACCTAGGGCAACAATTTCCCAGGAATCTAGCTAGAGGAAAACTTCTATATCCTAGAGGCAGTTGCGTTGTTGGGTGCCCTCACTCTCCTCAGAACTTGGGCCAATTCTGACGGTGGAATCTCCAGATACCTCAAGCCCTAGCTCTAGGATCAAGTTTTTCCTAGGTGTTCCCAAGGATAGAACCTAGTAGGATCAATTTGACCTATCGAAGTAAAAACTCTTGTCTGATCCTTTCCCCTCACCTTGTCCAGGATAGGAACATCATTGGTTGCTAAATTCCATCCCCGAACCTGGGCTGGGTCCACTTGGCCCCGTGTGGTCCCATTTGGTGTCAAAGGCATTTCATCAAGGACCATTTGGGAATCCAAGTTCCCAAAGGATTTTAGGGATTAAGAACTTCCTTCATAAGTCTTTTTCTTCTCCCTCAACCCTTGAATCCCCCTCCTCTCTCCCTAGAAGATAAATTCCCTTGCTTAAAAGGAAAGCAAGTCCCACTCTTTATTTTATCTTAGGGAAATGGTTTTGAGGGTCACTTCCCACCTATTCATTGACCTATACTCTACAAATGACTTCCTAAACTATGGGACTCCACCCATCGGTGAAAGTCCGTGAAGAGCAAGGAGCCTTAGCTGTGGTGACAATGGGCTAAGCCTCCATCGTTTCCCTTGTCCTAGCAGTTGCCCTCTTAGGAACCCCTTTTAGGTCCACTACTAGTTTGAGTGGTAACAAGTTTTTCACAATTCCATTTGTGAACAACTCTTTGGTATGCCCACTTTTGCCATACTACAGCTCCAAGATGAGAAGTCCAGGGCTATGGAGGCAACCCTTCTTCTCTCTAAATCAATCCTCTACAATATAGTGAACTAGGGCTAGTTGGTTGGCCCACTTGATTGTTACTTTAGTCCTTCAAAGTCTGCACATCCTTAGGCCCTATACACCTACCCTTCTACCAATTTTGTTGTCCTTCACCAGAACAAGAGTCAGGGCTCTTCTTTGACAATAACCTAACAACCCTCCAACTGTACTTGGACTACCATCAATCTGCCCAACCACAGTCAATTCTTTTTACTGATCTAGGGCCCACAATATTGTCTTCATCTAGGGCTCTTCAAATCTACCACCTAACAATGGTTTGAGTCCTCTCAAGATAATTGTTCTTGTGTATCGACAATTTGATCTAATTTGTTGTCCAATCTATGAACAATATGAACTACTCCTCTTATCATAATTCTAACAATCTATAGATGATTGAACAAGGGTCACAAATCAGCCACTAACAGTCCATTTACTAATTTTTCATAGGTTTCTTCAAATCTTTGTCTAAAACTATATGGAAATTACACCAAAATAAACTTCTCTGCATGTCAATCCATTCTTCATGTGGCACATTTCTTCTGCATGCTCAATCTTCTGCTCAAGTTCCACCCTCCTTTGGATCTGATGTCTCCACACATACTGAATCTGAAAACCATCTTCCAGATCTGCGGTCTTTATTGTAGAAATAAACCTCACTCTAAGGGTCACAACCCGTCTTCTTCTACGCAAATTTGTCACAGTCTTAAGGGCATACCTTATGAACTAAACATGCTAGGAAAATGTCCTAACTAGGGCATTATACTTATGTACTTCTAATTATTGTAGAAAAAACCCTATTCACACATAGAAAAAACACGACTTTTGCCTCCATAAGAGACTCGACCTAGCTCATATGGATCCATAGATTCTGGGCATTTCTTTGACTGAATCTTGACATGAACTTCAGATCTCAATGTCGACCCTCAAACTAGGGTTAACTCAATCAATATTACGCCTATGTCGACTTCTGTTATGGCTCTAAATGACAGTGCAAGCCCTCCTCCATTTATGTTGGTCTTTATCATAGACCTTGCGGCCTACTAACCACCACAAGGCAAGATGGTATCAACCCTCTCTTCTATTTCATGTAGAAAATCTAACCAACGGGATTCAATCTGATCTTGTAATGTACTAGAACAAGATACTGAATCCTTCCTACAATTTGTGGAAACAAAACACGATCGCACAATCACATATAAGTAAGAGAAACAAGTTATCAAACGCACAACACAAGATGTATCTGGGGAAGCAACTACTCAAAACCCTCTATCTCTATTTTGTATTAATTCAAGGAATCATGAAACAATACAATGCTTAATCTCTCTTGAGATTCTCTAGCACTCTGCCAATTGTCTCCTGCTGATCTAGGCAAAATCGGTCTAATACTTAGCCAATTATCATCCTTCCTTCAGCCTTCCTTGCTCACGCAATTCTTATGAAATTATCTCCATATTAATTAGGAAAATCAACCTTCCTTGATTACGCAATCCATCATGGCATCCCAATGACTTTATAATTGCACATGGAAAATTTTCTATAAATACAACTGATAGTTATGTTCCTTTGAACTGTGTTACAATAAGGATGAAGGGTTTTTTTATTATTTAAAAATAAGATAAAACCCTAAACAACCAAAACCCTAACCTGAGGAAATGTAACACCAAGAGTTTATGGGCTCCGTTGGGGTTAGTTGGGCAGTCAACTTCCTGGGGTCGTAACTTGGTCATATTATATTTGTTTGACGCACATGATACCTCGTTAGAAAGATCTCTCCGAGGACTACAACTGCTAATGTGATTTCTATGAAGTCATGAAACCTTTCATGCCCAAAAAACATCGTTTGGGGCCTCAAAACGGCTCCGGAAGTTCAGGACCCGAAAAACTGACAAAGTAAATTGTGCTATAATTAAGGAAACTGAAAAACTGAAAGATACAATGGTGAGGGCCCAAGTGGAATAGGCGGGTGGCCACCAATATCCACCTCGAACACCTTAAATCAAATTTCTTGAGCTAACTCAATCATCATGACTTAGTTAACTGACACAAGTTGTTATGAGACGAAATTACAATTTATTGTCCAATTTATTTAAGGGAAAAACAAATTAGACACCTCACATTCTTCACTCCTGGTACATCAAAATTCCTCACCAGTGTGGGTGCATTTTTTTTGTCCTTTCTAGTTGCCAATTTCACTGTTTCTTGTTGCAAATTTCAACAATCCCTCTCAACAAGAAAGGAATTCAATCTATCCCCATCCGACACCTTTGGAATGTTCTGCATGCTACACTTCTCTAGTGTTGTTTACACCTACAAATCCTGAAACTGAATAGCCTCCAAACAATTGAATCAGTATAATGCATCTATCATTAGAGTCGTCTGACTGCTGCTAGCTACTGCACCTGTCTAGTACTGGATTCTCTACGCCGCTGCTGACATATGCATCCGTGCCCTTTGAACTATTGCTAACTCTGATTTGTGCTCCAGTATTTGAAATCTATCACTCTGATTTCTGTCTTGTTGACATCTAACTACATCAATCTAACTGATCCGTCCTACTACTATTGTACTGTGGGCTCCTCGTAGCCAGGTTTGATCCATGAGACACGCCATCTCAATGGACCTTGCCCAAATTTCTTATCTTGGGATTATGTCTACACATCACCCCACCATACACCTTGAGGTATGGCTGCTCCCTCTTCCCATCTGGCTCGAAATTTCCCCCTCATGGAGGTCTCTGCTTGAGTGGATGCTTCCACTCGGTCTCCTCTCTACTTCTCATGAGGATGCATGTTGAAAGGTAATTTATGCTCCCTCTAAACCACCAAGTCTCTAACTTCTGCCTTTCTCCTAAAATCTTTGCATGCATCTGGTACCTCAAGTACATATAGGTTCTTAACTCGCGCATTGTCCTGACGTTACAAAAAGTTTATAAAAAAGAGTTGATTTTAAATCGATGATATCTCCCTCATCCGAGCTCCGATTCAACCGATTATTTTTTCCATTTGGGTATATTTTCGCAAGGAATCCAAATATTATATTTGTTTTTGAAAATTTTACACCAATATATTTAGATATTCTCTGCAAACTCACCGCCCAAAAAATTCCTGCTCTGATACCATGTAGAAAATCTAACCAACGAGATTCAATCTGATCTTGTAATCTACTAAAACAAGATATTGAATCCTTCCTACAATTTGCGAAAAAAAAACACGATCGCACAATCACATATAAGTAAGAGAAATAAATTACCAATTGCACAACAACATGATGTATTTGGGGAAAGAAACTGCTCAAAACCCCTCTATCTCTATTGTGTATTAAGTCAAGGAATCATGAAACAATACATTAATGCTTAATCTCTCATGAGATTCTCCAGCACTATGTCAATTGTCTTTCGTTGATCTAGGCAAACTCAGTCTAGTACTTAGCCAATTCTCATCCTTACTTCAGCCTACCTTTTTCATGCAATTCCTAGGGAATTAACTCCTTATTAATTAGGAAAATCAGTCTTCCTTGATTGCGCAATCCATCATGGCATCCCAATGACTTTATAATTGCACATGGGAAATTTTCTCTGAATACAACTGATAGTTATGTTCCCTTTAACCTATGTCTCAGCTAGGTATTCCTCGAAACTGACATGCATGCAACTATTAATAGCGAATTTTCAGTTATATGATTGATCATTCATTGTGAATTAAATCTAATTTAATTCACTGGACTTATCACTAGCTCATCACTCAGTTAGAACTAGTTAAACTAATTTTAACTCATTTAATTGAGTTAATTACACTTGCACCCCACTAATGCATCAACTTCAACTGGACCCCAAAAATATTAGAATCCCTCTATATGCCTCATCTTAGACCCTCAAGTACTTGAATTTATTGAGCTAACTTGGTCATCATGACTTAATTAACTGACACAAGTTGTTATGAGATGAAATTACAATTTATTGTCCAATTTACTTAAGGGAAAAATAAATTAGATGCCCCACATTCCTCACTCTTGGTGCATCAAAATTCCTCACCAGTATGGGTGCATTTTTTTTTTGTCCTTTCTAGTTTCCAATATCACTGTTTCTTGTTGCAAACAAGGTTGTGGAGTAGCTGCCACAATTGTGTTGAAATGGCAACAAGAAACAGTGAAGGAGGCCTCCTGAAACATCTTTCCTGATCCTAGTTGGAAAGTGATCACCTAAACTAGGTGGGGACCACACATGTGATTTTTTGTCGAAAAGTCTATTTTTAGACTATGTCTATTTTTAGACATATGGAGCATGGTCTAGGAGTTGCGGGATGCTATTCTTGGATGATTGGTCAAGTTGGTAAAAATATATGGACATCTATTTTTAGACATACAGGTCGAAGTCTATTTTTAGATTGCCTGTCTAAAAATAGAACAGTCAAATATTATTAACCCTTAATAATATTTAGACTATAAACATTATCTTATCCTCTTGGAGCACTTCAGTTTGATGCTTGGATGTGGCACATGCAGCTGAAAAAAGGAATTACGCTATTCCTAGGGGTTAGTTGAGCTATTGCATGGTTGACTTCAGTTAGAACTCATGTGGCAGAGTTTGGTGGAGTTGATGAGACAGTTGGTGGAGTTGTGTTCGGCTTAACTTAGTTGAACTAGTTGTATTTAGTCTAACTGATAAATACACTAGTGATGAGTGGTGTGAATTAATTATTAATTAATTCACTAATTATTAACTCATTATTCAACTAAAGAACACATCATTTAACAGCAGTGCATGGACAGTTCAGTGGAGACCAGTGTTAGAGGTGGGTGAAAGGGTGGAGTCTACTATCAGTTGTGACTATAGTGTGCATGAGATTTGCACAATCATTGGAAGAGATTGCCAATGAGGATTGCACAGTTAAAGCCAAGGGAATTCGAATTCATTCCATCCATTCTCTCATCTTGGATTGCGCAGTAGAGGCAGGCAAACAGTGGAGGAGTTTTGAACCCGTGACTTGTTCAAAATTGAGCTAGTTTGTGTGTAACTTTTGGAGACAGTACTGAGTACTTGTGAGGATTATTGTACTGAGATTGTTACATGATTCTTCTTCATTATAATATACAGACAGTAGGGGGTTTTCAGCTGTAATCTTTCCCCGGTATACATACTGTGTTATATGTGTTGAATTTCTATGTGCGCATGTGAATGTTTTCAATACCACTTGTTGTTTTTATTTCCGCATGTGATGATTAATGCGTAGAAGAGATTATGTGTTATGTATGAAGCTCAAATAGTATGTGACCAAGATAATCTCAGAGAATAATTCAGCAAATTATTCAAATTTCTACATGGTATCGGAGCGATATTGATCATCAGATCTATTATTCAGAAAGTGATTGCATTTTATTTCTTCAGGCAGAGTCTATAATCAGGCCAGGTAGCCTCCAGATTCATCCTTCTTTGAAGGTGAAAGGTCTGTTAAATGCCCATGCAGTCGATCTCTGATTTGGAAATAGTTTGTTCTCATGAATTTTAGATCGGAAGCGGTGGAGTTTGGAGCTGTTGGAATTCGAATTGCAGAATTGTTTTTCTTGGTGTCAAAAGCAAAGATGTCTTTCGTTGGATTGTGATTGGAGTATGCCTTGGAAGGCAGCTAAAATTATATTGCATGGAAAGACAGGATGGAGGTAGTGTTAGATGACAATGGGCTGTTGGAATTCATAGAGAAAGAAATTCCAAAGCCTACTTCTACGGATGCTGCTGTGATTGAAGCTTGGCAAAAGAAGACAGCAAGGTGTCGAAGGATTCTGTTGGAGGGCGTGAAGGATCACATAGTATCCAGCCTGCATGGTAAAGCTTCTCCATTCTTGATGTGGAAAGATTTGACAGAATTGTTCCAGAGCAATAGTGACCAAAGGAAGTTGGCGCTCAAGGATAAACTCAGGAAAATAAAGATGGAGAAGAATGACACTATTCCGGTATACTTGACAAAGTTTGTCCACTGCAGGGATGAGCTTGGGAGTGTAGGAGTTAGTGTGGATGATGAGGAGCTGGTGAGCTTGGCTCTCCTCGGGCTTCCGAAAAGTTGGCATGCATATCAGGACAGTGTCAATGGTCGGGAAAATTTTCCATGATGGGAAAGACTGTGGTCTGATCTTGTGCAAGAGGAGATCCGGCGGAGTACTAGAGATGGATCTTCATCAAAGATATCTGATAAAGAATACTGCACTTTGGCTGCCAAAGCAAGGAAGGGGAAGGGCAAGGAGAAGGCTTCTTAATCCGGTGCGGATGGTAAAAAGCGTGACATGTCCAAAGTGAAGTGTTTTCACTGTCACGATCATGGACATTACACCACGAATTGTCCACAAAAGAAGAAGAACAAGCAGGCTGCTGGAGCTGCATCTAGTGAGGCTCTTGCCTCGCAATTTGAGCTGGACTTCTCATTGATCGCATGCATGGTGTCTAGTGCATTAGGATCGGGGTGGTATTTTGATAGTGGCGCTTCCTTTCACATGACGGGAGATGTGAATCTTTTCAGCGACTTGGTGGAGAAAGATCTCCAGTTGCATGTTGAGTTGGGTGACAATGGACGATACAATGTGACCGGCATTGGTACCATAACCTTTCAGAGGGAGTCAGGTAAACTCATTCTTTTACAAGATATATTGCATGTACCAGGTCTAACAAAGAATCTGATCTCGGTCGCAATGTTAGAGGATAAAGGGTATGAAGTTGTCTTCAGAGAAGGAAAAGTGTTCCTTCAGCACAAGGCAACGGGACAAGTGAAGAAGGTTGGGATTCGAGCAAAGAATCTCTACAGACTTGAAGTAGATGGGATGTCTACGGAGCTTCCAACTGTTGGGAAGCAGAAGGAAGACATGCAACTGATGCTTGAGAGGGAGCAAGTTTTGCATGCAGGTGATAGTGAACCTCGGGATGTGGAGCAGCCACAAGAGGATCATAGAGTGGGAGAAACCACTCATGCAGAGAAATTTCGTGCCAGATGGGTAGAGGGAGTGCATGCAGCTATACCACCAGGTGAGAGGTGGGGCGACATGCATGATTGATCCCACGAGGAGATTTCTGGGCAGATTCATGAGATGGTGTGGATCTCATGGATCGAACCTGGCTACGAGGTGCCCACAGCGCAGCAGTAGCAAGATCAGTTGGAGTGATGCAGGCAGATCAAAGTGACGGTGTCGGATACTGGAGCACGGATCAGAGTTGACAGCAAGTGCAAGAGTGCATGGGTGCAAGAGTTCAACAGTGCAGTGGTTCCTGATGACATGTGCAGTAGCTAAGCAGAGGTCGAAGACTTTGATGATAGATGCATCAGACTGATTGAGTTGTTTGGAGCCTATTCAGTTTCGGAGATGTTGCATGCAAAGGGTGCATGGCGCATGCATGGAGTTGCATGGTCCATGCATGGAGTTACATGGCGCTTGTGAAGGTTGCAGGGCGAATGCATGGAGTTGCATGTCGCATGCAAAGACAGTCCTTTCTTGTTGAGAGGGAGTGTTGAAAATTGCAACAAGAAACAGTGAAGGAGGCCTCCTGAAACATCTTTCCTAATCCTAGTTGGAGAGTGATCACCTAAACTAGGTGGGGACCACACATGTGATTTTTTGTCGAAAAGTCTATTTTTAGACTATGTCTATTTTTAGACATATGGAGCATGGTCTAGGAGTTGCGGGATGCTATTCTTGGATGATTGGTCAAGTTGGTAAAAATAGATGGACATATATTTTTAGACATACAGGTCGAAGTCTATTTTTAGACTGCCTGTCTAAAAATAGAACAGTCAAATATTATTAGCCCTTAATAATATTTGGACTATAAACTTTATCTTATCCTCTTGGAGCATTTCAGTTCGAGCTACAGATGTGGCACATGCAGCTCGCAGAAGGAAATTCAAATTTCCTATGGGTTAGTTGAGCTATTGCATGGTTTACTTCAGTTAGAACTCATGTGGCAGAGTTTGGTGGAGTTGATGAGACAGTTGGTGGAGTTGTGTTCGGTTTAACTTAGTTGAACTAGTTGTATTTAGTCTAACTGATAAATAAACTAGTGATGAGTGGTGTGAATTAATTATTAATTAATTCACTAATTATTAACTCATTATTCAACTAAAGAACACATCAGTTAACAGCAGTGCATGGATAGTTCAGTGGAGACCAGTGTTAGAGGTGGGTGAAAGGGTGGAGTCTACTATCAGTTGTGACTATAGTGTGCATGAGATTTGCAAAATCATTGGAGGAGATTTCCAATGAGGATTGTGCAGTTAAATCCAAGGGAATTCAAATTCAATCCATTCATTCTCTCATCTTGGATTGCGCAGTAGAGGCAGGCAAACAGTGGAGGAGTTTTGAACCCGTGACTTGTTCAAAACTGAGCTAGTTTGTGTGTAACTTTTGGAGACAGTATTGAGTACTTGTGAGGAGTATTGTACTGATATTGTTACATGATTCTTCTTCATTATAATATACAGACAGTAGGGGGTTTTCAGCTGTAAGCTTTCCCCGGTATACATATTGTGTTATATGTGTTGAATTTCTATGTGTGCATGTGAATGTTTTCAATACCGCTTGTTGTTTTTATTTCCACATGTGATGATTAATGCGTAGAAGAGATTATGTGTTATGAATGAAGCTAAAATAGTATGTGACCAGGATAATCTCGGTGAATAAGTGATTTATTCGAGATTTCTACAAATTGGAGAAGTAGAGGGAGACCGAGTGGAAACATCCACTCAAGTAGAGACCTCCATGAGGGGGAGATTTCGAGCCATATGGGAAGAGGGAGCAGCCATACCTCAAGGTGTAAGGTGGGGTTATGTGTAGACATAATCCCAAGATAAGAAATTTGGGCAAGGTCCATTGAGATGGTGTGTCTCATGGATCGAACCTAGCTACGAGGAGCCCACAGTACAGCAGTAGTAGGAAGGATCAGTTAGATAGATGTAGTTAGATGTCAGCAAGACAGAAATCAGAGTGACAAATGTCAAATACTGGAGCACAAATAGAGTTAGCAACAGTTCAAAAGGCACGGATGCAGATGTCAACAGCAATGCAGAGAATCCAGTACTAGACAGGTGCAGTAGCTAGCAACAGTTAGAAGACTCTGATGACAGATGCATTATACTGATTCAGTTTTTCAGAGGCTATTCAGTTTCAGGATTTGCAGGTGCAAACAACACTAGAGAAGTGTAGCATGCAGAACATTCCAAAGGTATCGGATGGGAATAGATTGAATTCCTTTCTTGTTGAGAGGGAGTGTTGAAATTTGCAACAAGAAACAGTGAAATTGGCAACTAGAAAGGACAAAAAAAAATGCACCCACACTGGTGAGGAATTTTGATGTAACAAGAGTGAGGAATTTGAGGCATCTAATTTATTTTTTCCCTTAAATAAATTGGACAATAAATTGTAATTTCGTCTCATAACAACTTGTGTCAATTAACTAAGTCATGATGATTGAGTTAGCTCAAGAAATTTGTTTTAAGGTGATCGAGGTGGATATTGGTGGCCACCTGCCTATTCCACTTGGGCCCTCGCCATTGTCTCTTTCAGTTTCCTTAATTATAGCACAATTTACTATTTTTGTCAGTTTTTCAGGTCCTGAACTTTCGAACCCGTTTTGAGGCCCCAAACAATGTTTTTTTGGAATGAAAGGTTTGGTGATTTCATATAAATTGTATTATTAGTTGTATTCCTCTGAGAGATCTTTCTAACGAGGTATCATGTGCGTCAAACGAAGATCATATGACCAAGTTACGACCCCGGGAATTTGGTTGCCCAACTAACCCCAACGGAGCCCATAAACTCTTGGTGTTACATCTCCTCAGGTTAGGGTTTTGGTTGTTTAGGGTTTTATCTTAATCTAAGTAATAAAAATACCCTTGATCCTTACACTAGTACATTTGGTGGAATTCAGGCACTTGGTTAAGACACTTTTGACCAAATGTCGGAAATTTCCCCAAATTTTCAACTTTTCAAATCCTTTGGCTTAGTCGCTATCACAGACGTTTAGAAACAAGTGTTGCAATAAAGTGTCACCAAATGGGACCACACGAGGCCAAGTGGACCCAGCCCAGGTTCGGGGATGGAATTTAGCAACCAATGATGTTCCTATCTTGGACAAGGTGAGGGGAAAGGATTAGACAAGAGTTTTTACTTCAATAGGTAAAATTGATCCTACTAGGTTCTATCTTTGGGACCACCTAGGCAAAACTTGACCCTAGATCTAGGGCTTGAGGAATCCGAATATTCCACCGTCGGAATTGACCCAAGTTCTGAGGAGAGTGAGGGCACCCAACAACGCAGCTGCCTCTAGGAGATAGAAGTTTTCCTCTAGCTAGATTCCTAGGAAATTGTTACCCTAGGTGACCTAATGGGGCTAGACCTAGGGAATGTGAAAATTTCTTAATCTAAGAAACCCTACTGCAGTATCTTGATTTACTTCTCCTACTTGAATTAAGTTACAAGTTAATTTCTGAATATTCAATAAATTAGCGAAGTAAATAGTAAATACAACTAGCAACCTACACATACAAATCAAATATTGAATAACATGCTCATAGACAAAGTGACACACGGATTTTCCGGACAACTATCCCCGGAAAAAAACCCAATGTGGGAAAATCGGTGTAGCTAGCTCTGGAGGATTTTCATTATTATGCATAATCTAAGTACAACAATCCTGGGCACCAAAACTGGTTCACCCAACAGAGAAATAAAAATAGCAGTAATACGTTGCTCGGAATCCCTCTACGTCAGCCTAACTGGCCTGCGTCAGCCTCTGCGCTGCTCAGTAAGGGCCTGTGTCACACCTGAAGGGCTTACACTGCCCCTGCGCTGCCCTGACTGGACCTGCGTCAGCCTTGCGTGGCTCCTGCTGCCCCTGCTGGGCTCTGGATGGACTGCGTGGCTTTTGTTGCCCCTGTTGGGCTCTGGCTGGACTGTGTGGCTTCTGCTGCCCCTGTTGCTCTGGCTAGCTAGAATGCTTAATTATAAAAATCATAGGTAAGAAGGCACTGGCGAAAGGCAATGCATAACAGTCAGAAAAATTGAAGAAATGAAATGAAAATAGATCAATATTGTCCACAAATAACTGAAATAGCTCAATGGGACTAGAGAGTAAAATCTTTGACAACAACATTAAGTGCTTATAGAATCAGCTAAGAGAATAGAGGAGATTGATTCATGAGGTTAAAATGTTGTATAATTGTTGGCACAGGAAAACTGTAGAATTGTTAGAGTAAATACCTACAAGTACCATTAGTTGGTGATCATCGATAATCATTTCATTTCATCAAATACCCTGATGAATGGGCCTTACAAGCTATTTGTGTAGACAAACCCCACAAAAGCTGTGTGATGGAAAAATATTCACACTATATTGAAGAAAACACCTACCAAATAAGGATGACATTTCAAATGGGGCAAGAAACAATAGAGAGATAGACATTGAAAAAGTTAAAATGCTAGGGAAACAGGAAAGCAACTAGGTAGCATGGTAGAAAGCACAACAAAGAAAATTATAAAAATGGAAAACCCTACAAATTAGCACCCATCCAAACATCACCACAATTTTTTCTTCAACTCTAAATCTCCAAATTCATCAAATTATATCCTGTATTCAAACCTGATCCTCTCTGTTAGCCATTCTGAAGATAAGGCTAAGAACTTACTACAGAACCATCACCTACATGTAGTCATGATCTTATTATGTGACCAGACAACCTACTTTTGTGAAGACACGGAAAGGTAAACACTCTCAGCCAAGGTTTTCCATACAACCCAGGTTGAGCAACCACATATACATCACCAGTTTTTTCTCTTCAGATTTGTAACTTAGAAGAGCTTTGTCTGACCACCTTCAGGTTGCTCCCAGAGTCACCCAGGGAAGCCCTCTCAACATCATCCTCTTTCTGTAGTACCTAATTGGTAATTTAATTAACCATAACAGTTTCTTGATCATGTAGGTATTTCAAATATATTGCCAATAAGCATAAAGCTTTCATGTTAAACAATTAGGTCAAAAGACTTTAGACTATGATGCAAACAATACAAAGAAACCTCACCAAAACTCAAAGGACAAACAAAGTCAAACCTCTACAAAGTATAAATAGATATCTGATAAACTTCATTCCACCACAAAAATGTGCTTAACTAAAGAAAATTATAATTACTGTGCTTTCAAGAAAAAGATTTCAAGGGCAGTGACGTTATAAACATACCCCTACACCTCGTGAACAATCAATGTGTATAAATAGACCATCATAAGGCTCATTTTAAAAATCATTATTATCATTTTATAAATCATTTTTATTAAATCAACAAGAAGAAAGCAACAATTGCATTCAGTTCCACTGAAGCAAAGTATATGGCAGTTTCATATACTTATTATGAAGCTATCTAGATTTGCAACTTGATTGTAGAGTCAACCAATTAGT
>JAXQQM020077828.1:0-148054 GCA_034641835.2 Pinus albicaulis
GGCACTCATACCTCTTGAAAATTTTATTGATCAGAATTTGTTTTTAAAACACCTAAGATACAAGCTGATGATGAAGAAGTTGGAAGCTATAACCTTGGTACAATAGCTATGCCCAAAATTATTAAAATTTCAAAGTTTCTTTCAACTGATATGAAGTTTAAGTATATTGAAATGATGAAGATATTTATAGATGTGTTTTCTTGGAATTATGCTAATTTGAAAGAATATGACCCCACTATTATTCAGCATACTATTCCCATAAAAGAAAATGAAAAGCCTTTTAAGAAGAAGTTAAGGAGGATCAATCCACTTCTCATGCCTTTGATTGAGAAGGAGATCAAAAAAATCTTTGATGCCAAAATCATTGTCCCAATCATATTTTCAAATTGGCTTGCAAACTTGCTTCCAATTAGGAAAAATAGTGGAGAAATCAGAATATGTATTGACTTTAGAAATTTGAATAAAGCCTCTCTGAAGGAAAATTATCCTCTCCCAAAGATGGACCAAATTTTGCAAAATATTGTTGGTTCTCAGAGAATGTCTATGCTTGATGGTTTTTCAGGTTATAATCAGAGCTGTGTACATCCTGATGATTAGGAAAAAATAACCTTTAATACACCATGGGGTACTTTCATGTACGCCAAGATGCCATTTGGTCTCATGAATGGAGGAGCTACTTTCCAGAGGGCAATGTATATTTCTTTTTCTGAAGAGAAGGACAAAATGGTGGTTTTTTATCTTGATGAAATAACAGTCTTCTTAAGGAGGGAAGAAGATCACTTGAAACACCTAGAAATAATTCTATTGAAGTGTAGGAGGTTTGGCATCTCTCTAAATCCCACAAAAAGTATCTTCACTTTAACTTCAGGTAAATTACTTGGACACATAATTTCTAAATATGGGATTAAGATTGATCCAAACAGGGTCAATGCAATTCAGAAGGTGGATTTGCCAAGAAGCAGGAAGGAGATTCAATTTTTCCTTGGAAAGATAAATTTTGTAAGACGATTTATTCCTAATTTTGCTGATATTATGAAGGACATAACAAGGATGCTGAAGAAGGGAGTTGACATTAAGTGGACAGTAGAAGCAAGACACTCATTTGAGGAGATCAAAAGGGCACTTACCCAAGCACCGATATTGATCAGTTCAGATTTCTTAAAATAATTCCTGGTTTTTACTTTTGCATCGGAGAATACTATCGCTAGAGTTCTGCTACAAAAGGGACATCAAGGTATTGAGCAGCCTATTTCTTTCTTTAGTAGGAAATTAACCAACTTTGAGCTGAAATATAATATCTTAGAGAAGCAAGCCTATGCCTTGGTGAAGGCTATAAAAGATTTTAGAATTTATATTCTGCATTCTCATATTGTGGCTTTTGTTCCTAATATTGTTGAGAAAGACATCCTCACTCAAGCTAATTCTGATGGTAAGAGGGGAAAATGGATTGCTAAATTGCTGGAGTATGATATAGAGATTAAGCCAACAAAATTGGTCAAAGGGAAAGGCTTAACAAAGTTGATGGTGTAGTCAAACTTTGACTGTCTTGACATAAATTTAATTGCAGAAATATCAGAAAATTCAGATGAGGAAGAAGAACTAGTTCCTATTGAAGAAAAATACATCACCTTAGATTGGTACAAGGAGGTTATCTTTGTCCTACAACATCATAAGGCACCTGCTGATATAAAAATGTCTAAAGAAAGGTTTGTTAAGCTAAAATCTTTGAGATATTTTATTTTTGACAGAAATCTATTTTGGAAGGATACCAGTGGAATTTTGTTGAATTGTTTGCTGGAAGAGGAGGCAGATAAAGTAATTGAGGAGTTTCACAAAGGAGATTGTGGAGGTCATCATTATTGGAAGGCCACAATGAACAAGATTCTTAGAGCATGATATTATTGGCCTACAATGTTTAAGGTTGTCTACAAAAAGATTGTTTCCTGCCATGAATGCAAGATTTCGAGGGTAAGAAGAAGCTTGTACCTTTACCTTTAATGCCTATCTATGTGGAAGTGCCATTTCAGCAGTGGGGGCTAGATTTTATTGGAGAGATTCATCCATCATCATTAGGTTAGCATCGCTAGATTCTCACAGCGACTGATTACTTCACCAAATGGATTGAACCAATCCCAACTAGGCAAGCAAATAATTCTGTGATTATTTATTTTTTAGAAAATAATATCTTGTCTAGATTTGGTTGCCCCATGAAGATTATAACTGATAATGCACAGGCATTTAAGTCTAAGAAGCTAAACAATTTCTGTCATCAATATCATATTACTCTTGGGAATTCTACTGCATACTATTCGTAAGGGAATGGTCTTGCTGAATCTTCTAACAAGAGTCTTGTGAGGATCATTAAAAAGGTGTTGCAGGAGAATAAGAAGGCTTGGAGTTTGAAGCTGAAGTATGCCTTATGGGCCGATAGGATATGAAAAAAAAGGTCAATTGGAACATCACCATATGAATTGGTATATGGGGATGAGGCTATTTTTCCTACATCTCTAGGGGTACCTGCCATGAAGCTGATTCAAGATTTATAAGAGGAACCAAATGCATTCCATAGGAGAATCAATCAGCTAATATCTCTGCAAGAGAAGAGAAATGAAGTTTATAACAGCAATCAACAATCTCAAAATAGAATCAAGAGGACATTTGATTAGAAGACCAAGCAGGAAATTTTTCAAATTCAGGATGAAGTGTTGAAATGGGAGGCCAGAATTGAAGAGAAAGGCAAACATGGTAAGTTTGAGAACTTGTGGAAAGGTCCTTTCAAGATAGCTTCTTTCCATGGGAACAATACTTACAGACTGCAGTAGATGGATGGAAAATCATATGCTAGAGGACCTGTTAATGGCAGGTTTTTAAATCATTACTCTTCCTGAAATCTGATTGATCATTCATGTCATTGTACATATTCCATGTTATGAGTTTTTTCTGCTAATAATGACAAGCTAAATCAGAAATCTTGAGCCCGAGGTAAAGGCCATTAGAGCTTGAGGAGAAAGCTTGGCAATTTCAAAGTTTTTCTGTTTTGGTCAAGAAAATGGATAGCAGCACTAGAACTACTGGTTCTTAGTGTACCAAAGGGGCACACTATCCCAAGTGGAGCCACTGTTATCACCCAAAAATTTTCAAAAAATCATTGTGTCATGTTTGTTTTTGGTCATGGTTCAAATTAGGTTTAGAAGTCAATTTAAGATTTGGCTAAGGGTAGGATAGATTTTTATAAGTTCAATGGTCATCATTAAGTTCAGATAAAGTTTTTCAAAGGTTCATTCATTGTAAAAAATCCATAATTTCCATTTAGGAGTCATTCCATAAATTTTCAGGTCAAAACTCTGAAATTAGAGCCACTAGTTCAAAAAATTTGATTTGCGCTATCAAAGCGCTAATAGTTTCGTAGTGCAAACTGGGAAAAATACACTACCAGCACTACGAAAGCGTGGTTTCTTAACCATATTGTCAATTGAGATGAAATTTGTCAGAATCCGTTGGGAAATGATAGGTTAGGGGTATGATGAGTCAGTTAGTGATGAGATTCAATGTACTTACCCATCTTACAGTCATCATTGTCATGATAGGGTATGAATGAGGCATCATTCAGTTATGAGATGAGATTTCAAATTCAAAATATTTCCTAATTTGGTCATTCTCGTTTCATTTGCCTCCATACGAGTGTCTGAGCTCTGAAGTAGTTAAGCCAAACCTGTGGTTGTTCCATACAAAGGTTATCTTCATCCTAATCAAGCGAGGTTTTTTCATATATTCAAGTGAAGCTGACAGCTTTTTTGAGAAGCATGGCAGAGGAAAATAAAGTTCACAGAGGAGGACATTGCTTAAGATATGAGCCTAAAAATATGAAGGCCATTGTTGAAGATCCAGCAGTGATGGAGGCATTCAACAAAGTAGGTTGTCTTTGGTTTTGTGAAAAGCTGCAGGGTTGCCACACACAGGTGTCTAAAGAATTTTCCTTGCACTTCAATGGAAAAACTACCAAGGTTGGGATGCTTAGTGTGCCAATTACACCAGAAATTATAGCAACTGTGACATAAATACTAAGGGGACAAGAAAATTGGTTCAAAGGTTTCAAATTTGATATGGAGCCATGCAAGGAATTCATGAAACCTGATTATGCAGATATGGACCTAAATAATGCAATCCCTAGAAGTTGCATCAAAGACATTTATGCAAAGCTGTTGCTCAACATCTAGAGATATTTTACATGTGAAGGAAGGTATCATAAGGTGTACACATCTCATTTCAAGCTACTTTTTCATTTCACAGGTAAAATTTCACTTGATTTGCCCTTTTACCTGCATAGGAGTCTTGCTAAAATGGCTGATAAAGTACAAGCCAAATCTGAAGGTTGTGAAACATCTTTGTTTCATCATGGGTTGATGAAGTTGTTGATTTTGAATGAGCTTCAGAAGATAGGCAGGGAATGTTCATCCTTTTTGTTTATAAATGGTTTTGAATTGGAAGCATTAACTCCTATTTGAAGCCCTAAAACTAAAGGAACTTCACCACCACCAGTAGCAGAGTCTAGTCAAGCTATAGTTGCAAAACTGGAGGAATTTATAAAGATGAAGCCAAGGAAACAAGTTGAGAAAAGGATAGATCAGACACAAGTGCTTGATACTCCAACTCCATTACCTGCAAAACATAGGTCAAAGATTGTCAAAGAGGAAAAACAGAAACAAGAAGTCAGCAGGCAGGAAATCAAAAGAGTAACAAGAAGCCAAGAAGTGGCATTAAAGGGAAAAAAATTTGCTACAGATACAGAGGACAACCCAGTGATAAAGGGAAACTTAGATGACATCCTGCATGCAATTTACATAGAAGAGACACCCATTGTGCAAGCTGACTTCATTGGAGAAGATGAGCACAAACATAAAAAAGCTAAGTCTGTAAAGAAGCTTGAGTTTGAGGGTGAAAATGCAGCTGTTATCTTTCAAGCTAGAAAGCCTTTAACTAGACATGCTAAGAAAATTAAGGAAGGTAGAAAGGAAGTTCAAGAAACTATTGAAACAGCTAAAGCCCCTAAAGAAGTGGTTGATCTCTCAACACCTGTAGAGGAGCCTATAGCCAGCGGAATAAAAGAGAAAGAAGAAGAAGTGACAAAGAAAACAGAGTTTAAACACCTTGAGGAGAAAATAAGGTTGGAAAACCAAGAAATTTTTGTGATGAGGAAAAGGGCTATAAAGCATAGTATTGAGAAAGTAGATTTCAAAATATTGAAGGCACTTTGGGAAGGTCAAACTGGTTCTAGGTCTGAAACCCCATGCAGTGGAGAACAATTTTTCACACGGACAATTCTAGCCATCAAGGAAGATAAATTTGTCAGAGTAATCAATACTCACTTGAGAGCCAGTAATAGAAGACTTAGAGATCAAGTGGAGGACTTGGAGCAGCATCTGAAATTGAATCAAGATGAGTTAAAGAACAAAGGTGCATAATGACAATCATTAAAAAGTAAAAAGCTAAATCAATTGAAAATTAAGAAGGAACCTCATGAAAGCTGTGTTTTTAAGTTCATATGGCTTTTAGATTTGATGAAACCAGTGTTATTTTGAGTTTTGGCACATTTACGGTTTTCATTTTGAAAAAATTTGGACAAAAATGCTCACTCAGCAGTTTCGTAGCGCAAATAGTGTAAAAAGAGTGAAAAGCGCTAAGAAACTGCTGTAGCAACTTTATTCACTCTTTCTCATAAATTTTTAAAGGGAAAAAGTATGAATTATGATTTTAAGTTTCTAGGGAGGATGTATTAAATTATAATGAAGATAATCCTGGAGGAAAGAAATAAAAATTTTGAAGGAAAAAAGGTAAAAAAGTTGCGCTACGAAAAGCACTATGAAACTATGTTGTATTTGTAGCACAGGTCTATTTCAGCACATTTGAACAGTTTGATGATGGTTTTGGACAGCTGGAACTTAGGGAGGATTTTGGGCAGGTGTTACTTCAGTTTATAACAACAAATAATCTCTAAATGATGTGTTTATGATCGTCAGAGTGTCTCAAGAGTGCAAAGGACCCTATGCCTAGAAAATAGGGGACTGTTTCCTACTTTGATGGAGCTTAGCGTTATGGACATTAAGATTTGGAGCCAATCATCTAGATTCGACCAGGTGTTAATACATTTGGAAAAGAATTTAATCTAATTAAGATAAGGTTTTTATAGATAGGTGATTAAGAGTTTGAATCCTATTTGTAATAGGACTGTTTAGTGGATTAGCAGTCCTTTTGTAATAAATACCATGTCATATGGTTAGGCAAGGTGTCAAGAGTCAGGAGTTCGATGTATCTAGCTGTAGATAAGGTTATCTTATGTTGTAAGTGATCTATAAATGATCAAGAAGTCAAATTATGCAAGGGTTGGAAATTTTTAGCAAGATACTATGTTTATTGTAAGTAACTGGTTTTCAGCTTAATACAGAGTTTTCTACTTAGCCAAATTGAGATTCATAAAGAGTTCTAGTGTGTTCTTGTTTTAATTGAATTTTATTACTATCCTATGGTAGTGGTGTTTTTTTATGTTACTCATAATTCATATTTGATGCTTTGACTTCCTATATAGACAAACTGACTGTGTTTTTTACTGTTTCACATGTGTATCTCCTGACTAGAACTCTAATATGCCTTGACTTCCATGTTAAGTGGATTGGTTGGTTTTACTAAAGCTATTTTGACTCCATAAGCCCAATGTGCACTTGCTGATGTGATTTGCAACCAATATCTATCATTAATATAATTAATACCCCACATAGAGTTAGCCATCTATATTTCTATCAAAAATCATTAACCCTTGAGAGAGCCCTCTCATATTAAAAAGGCTAAGCCTCAATCGAAAGATTGGTTTGAAATAGTTACATGAAATTGATTTGATTAGCAGCCTATCAGGTCTAATTTTGTGATAACAGTGGCTGTGGAGGACATCTCTACTAGAATACTACTGTAGGAAAAATCTTGAGAGCTGGTTTTTACTGGCCTACTTTTTTTGTAGATGTAAAAAGGTATGTGACCTCCTGTCACAAGTGTCAAATATTTGAGGGAAATAAAAAGCTGTTACCCTTGCCCTTAAAACCCATATCAACAGAAATTCCTTTTCAACAATGGGGTCTTGACTTCATTAGTGAAATTCCCCCTCCATCCTCAACTCAACATAAGTGGAGTCTGACAGCCACTGACTATTTTAATAAGTGGATAGAAGCCATACCCTCTAGGAAAGCCACTGACACTGTCATTATCTCATTTTTGGAAATTTGGATGCCCCCAAAATATTATCACTGACAATGTAGCTGCATTCAAATCCAAAAATATGATTGATTTTTTCCATAAGTACCACATTACCCTTGGCCATTCTACTACATATTACCCTCAAGGTAATGGCCTTGCTGAATCTTCCAATAAAAGCCTTGTGAACATTATCAAAAAATTACTAGAAGATAAAAAGAAAACTTGGAACAAGAGGTTAGTTAATGCCTTATGGGCAGATAGACTTACCACTAAAAAATCTATTGGTACATCTCCTTACCAACCTGTTTATGGAATGGATGTTGTTTTTCCATCTTCCTTAGGAGTACTAGTAATGAAGATAATCCAAGAATTACAAGTTGAGATGAATGAAATTCAAAGAAGGATTAATCAAACCATTCACTTGTAGCAAACAAGAGAAGAGGTTTATCTTAAGTCTCAAGTTATCCAAGATAAGATTAAGAATTTTTTTGACAAAAAGAGTAAAGAAGATGATTTCTACATTGGTGACAAAGTTCTAAAATGGGATTCAAGGAAAGAAGAAAAAGGTAAACATGGGAAATTTGATTTCCTACGGAAATGACCTTATGTTATTTATGGTTACTGAGGTAACAATGCTTTCTTTTTGAAAGAGATGGATGGATCAGATCTGCTAGGTGGACCTGTCAATGGTAGAATGCTGAAGCATTACTACTCTTTAGAAATAACCAGTAGTTAATTTTGTTTACTTTATCCATTGTAAATAAAATTACAGATTTTAGATTGGATTGGATGTTTTCCTAACAAAGTTGAAGCCCGGAGAGAAGGCCCTAAGCTTTGAAAGGTAGAATATCATAAGTATGAATAATTTCGGAGGTCAGACAACATTTAAAAGGTCAGCACAGTCAAAATTCAAAGGCTACTAGTCTCAAAGTTCTTGAAATTTCACCAGGAAATACCATCCCCATATGGAGCCACTATTAGGGTCCTATAATAATAGGTTTCATAATTTTTGAATTGACTTTGATTAGCCTTGTAAATATGTCCATACCTTGCTTTCTACAAGTTGTTTTCCCATATTTGAAAATAATAAAAAATGAAGAGGGTAAAAGTCTTAAAAGAAAGATCAAAGGACTTGAAAAAAAAGAGAAAAAAGAATGTAAAAAATGGACGCAAAACAAAAAAAAGACACAAGAATAATACATGAAGGCGATGCAAGTCAAAATGGCACTACTTTTACTTTTATTGCAAAAATAATGATTATGTGCAGATTGTTCAAATTGCCATAATCCATGATGAGTTAAATAGTTTAATCTTAACTTTTTCATGCCTTAAATTTCATATTTATAGATAGAGAATAAAGATCCGTCAAATAGTTTAAACTTGACAAATCAATAGATAGTTAGAGAATAAATGAGGAGCTCAATAGTTTAATTTAAGCACTCGAGATGAAATAAGGTTAGAGTTAGATAGTTTATGCTTTAAAAGAAAAATGGATTAGGGTTGCAAGCTCAAATGCACCCATGAAAATAATGAAAAAATGATAGAATAAATGATGGGTAGGTAGAAAGCAATTTTATAATGCATGTATAAATATTGTTTAGAAAATTACTAATTTCCCTTCCCTCAAAGTATTCCATTATTAAAAACCTTCAGTTATAAAGGCTCAAAGAATTTCTCTGACTTTTGTTGGGACTGGACCCAAGGCTTAATGATTGATTGGCACTAGGTATTGGATTCCCTTCATAAAAAACCTTGTTCCTCAACATTATCACCCTTTTTCTAAGACAAAATCCCTTTTCCTAAGTTAAAACACCTTTTTTCTTAGGGAAAGTAAAACCCCTTAACTAATTTCATTTCATACAAAAACATTCAAAAAAGCCACAAAAATACTATTTATCCTAAGGATTAAGTGTAAATGTTGAAAATGGGGCCATCATTGTGCCCAAATGCTTATTTTACACATTGGTGAGTTCATTTATATGTATTTCCGCTCATCTCCATTCTCATGTTAACATTTAATGTAATATATTAAATCCCTTTTATTAAAAAACCCAAACCCACTTTATTATAAGTTTAACCTATGGTTCTAATTCCCAACGTGACATATTCTGCTCCCCCATAGTTAAAAAAAAAATAAAAAGCATATGTTATATATATTCCCCGCCCAAAGGTTGTAATACAATTGTAAATCACTCATTTTTTGTGTAAATCACATATCCGCCTATCCTGTAAATACATTAGATTTTACATTTAAACATGTTTTAAATGTATTATATTAACCCCGCCACATAACAAACTCACAGGCCCCATGCCCATCCGCCTAGAAACTCCATCTCCAAATCTCATCTGTTTGCACTATCCTTTCCCGATCCGATGAACTACACATCATATCACATTTTTAATAACGTGATCGTTAATCCATTTTGGATTTACGATATGGGAAGTATTGCCCTCCCCTCTCTCCTCCACGCGTCCTTTTCTCACTGGATCGCATTCGATTGCAAAATCCCACAAACCACCCTTCAGCGTTGCGATAATCACTTCACGGTATTCAACCCCCCGTCGCCAAACCGCCTCCCATCTGACTTGACCCACATTGAATGCAGATAATGTTTAACCCAAATTCTCTATAAAACTTCATATTCATGCATTTTAAACCTTTTCTGCTCATTTAACCCTTTCCAACTAAAGAAAAGACGCAGTTGCTTCTTGTTAATACAAAAAAAACCAGAATTTGGCCAAATTCATTGCTACAAATTGCTCGGAGCCTCCTGTTTTCATCCAAAAAGACTTCAAATAGCTTTTGAAAGATCCCTGACGCCCTAGAAACCCTATTTCAAGTCAAAATACCTGCAATAATAGGTATTATTCAAAGAAAATACCCTTCTGTCATTTGAAAATAAGCATACTGTAAATTTAAGCCTCGTGAAGCCTGTTTGTCTACCTTTATTGCCTTCAAAAATTGTATTCGCTATAATAATCCTGATAAAACCACAGTTTTGAATACTGTAACCTATTTTAAGCAAAATTGAAGAAATTTAAGTATTTACAGACCCTAAGAGAACCCATGATTGATTTAAAAATCCTTTACGAATATTCATAATCCCTCTGCACATTGAATAAACTGTTTTAGGTTTTTTTTATCCAAAGAAGAGCAATAAACCCTTGTTAAACTTTCTTGAGACTGTAAAAAGGTATAAAGAGTGATTCTGGAGCAGAATTGAAAATTTTAACCAGAAGAAAACCTAATTTTACCTATTATTGTTTAAAAGAGACCTCTCTCATACCAAAAATACCTTCTGTAAATAGTCTAAGCTTACAGAAGTGTACAAAAGCCTAAAAAAACAGAGTTTCTAAAATATGGAGGTCAAAATTATCAAGAACAAATCCAGTAACAGCTTCTAAAAGCAGCATTGTCATAAATCCAATACAACCTCCTATTGTAGATGTTGAGCATACACCTTTAGTTGATGTTGATTATAAGATAACTGATCCAGTAATTGAATTCAATCTTCTTGATCTCCACTGCTGGAGTCTAGAAAAAGCTTTAGATCAGGGAGATTAAGTTAAAATTTGGGAGTCCAATTTACCCTAATATGTGGTTCCCCATACCCATCAGTGTCCAGAAGTCATTAGACTATTCCCCTGACAAAAGAGCTATTTTTAATGTTGAAAAAGAAGTATTATTCACTATTATTGTAGAATCTATAAACCTAATGCTTCAGTTGAAACCAAATCCTAATGTAGTCCCATTAACCATAGAAGCTATTACAAAGCTTTATATTGAGTTATATTTTCCTAAGAGATTTTAGTTCTTCCAAAAATTCACGCCTTCATATGTTGAAATCCCAAAGATAAACCCTCCATATTCATCTTCCAAATTTCCTGAAGGATCAAGACATGTTATTTAAGTTTTATCCTTTATCCTTAGTTACTTTACTGATGAGAACATTGATGAGTCTATACTTGGTTTTCTATCTTCTTTTGTGATTGGTTAACCTCCTTCTGTCATTTATAACTATGCTAAGTATATAGTTGATAGTATCCTTGATCAGCTTGTAAAACTTCCCACTGAAGGAGTTTTCATACAGACCTCCTTCTTCTTTCATATGTTCATTTACTTCCAAGAAGATAAATGCTACAGGTCAAATAACCTCCTCATCAGCTCAGAGGAGAAGATAAATATGGAAGGAATACAGAGACCTAAACTAAACCTACTTCTTCGAAGGTAATGCACCCGTATAATAGCCAGAGAGCGTTATAACACACCTGATCAATGAAAAGGTCGTGTTAGTGGCTAGGGAAACACTCTATTTAGACTAGGGGGCAGCGTTACCCGTGTTTTGAGTTTGAAACAGGAAAAACCTGCGGAGAATGATTTGAAATTCCAGATTTTTATCATAAGAGAGTTAGTACAAAATGGAAACTGCAAAGCACTAATCTCTTATTGGGCCTTGCCAAAAACAACTAAACTCTCAAGGAAGGAAAAAGAATGGGAAGTTGAGGAAACATCTTGGTTTTTTCTATTTAGAACTGGTGGAAGGAGAAAGGAAATGATTGCTCTCTCCATCTCCTATAAAATGGAGCTGTAGGCTCTTAGTTCAAGGTCGAAGGTTTGTCAAGGATTTTTTGAATACATCTGAAGTAGAGAATTATTGTTGTAGTGTGAAGGTCAAAAATCAAAGAGGTTCATTGAGAACTTGTTGATCAAGACATCACCACATTGAGAGATAGAGAGATTGGAAGGTTGAGGAGGGCTTGGTGCAACTGACGGTTGTAATCCTCCTTTTTATAAATCAATAGAACTGTATCTGTTTTGTCCATTGTATGCGTCAACATTGTTATTGTTTCTCAATTACTTATATAGCATGAGATGAATGGCTTAGATGTACATTGTTTAACGTTTGTTATATGTTAACTAAATTGATAGGAAATGTATGTTGTGGTAGAGATTACACGGGTGCTTTGATTGATCATAGGGTTGAGATTTGGAGCTGGTGAAGGAGGATCCCTGCTTCGCTGCTTAGCGCTCTCCAAAATACTTCAAGATCATAAAAGAGGTAATATTCCACCTTATTCCATCAAGTTGTTTAAGTTGATATGAGCATGTATGTATATTCTTCGTGAACTATACAGCTAATCTTACTATCTTCCTCGGGCACCGAAAAGCCCTAAGAGGGATATTAGAGAACCAACAACCCAAGCATTTTACCCTATAGCAGAATTGGCGACTCTGCTGGGGATTTAACCCTAAGTTTCTGAATTTTTTCCTTCCTTCTTTCCTCTATTCATATATCCTTCTGACTAGCTTTTATGCCCAGTAAACATTTCAAAAGCTCACAGAGTTCAGTCCTGTGCTCTTTTTGGCCATCTGAAGAACTTTACCCTGGCTAACACTGTCTTTTTCAGTATTCCAGAGTGTTATAATGCAACCTAGCTTTGATTATAGTGCGTTAGTCTCTTCATTAACGTTGTCTCTGCTCAGAACCAGTGCGTTACTCTGCCAAAAAATTGCTGTTCACCCCTGTGTTGTGTTCCTTTTTGGTTGCAGAGTTTTGGCCATCAGAACCACTTCTTGACTGAATCCTTGTGCTTGTTTACCAGTTGGCATCACTATTTGTTTGTTCTTGTTTAATTCTGAAAATTAATTCTGAAAATTTCAGTTAAAAGACTGTTAAGATGAGGTAAATAGATATCTGAATCTTTAAGGTTAAACTTTGCTATTTGAGTGTTAGTGAATGGATGTTGAAAGGAAACCTCTCCTTGTAGAAATACTCTTCATCGAATTGAATATTTAGAGCATATTTTTGCATGGTTTCTTGAGTTAGAGTCTCATTACATTTCATACATCCACTCCCCCTTCACAAGACTAATAATCAAGTACACTAAGAATCAAGCGACAATAAAATCAATCACATTAATTTTTTTGAGCTCACACCAATAGTAGTTCAGGCTAGGATCTTGGGTTAGGAAAAAGTGAGAAAATCACCCAAGATCTCAAAACTTGAGACTAGAGTCATTAACAAGCGAAATCCTACGGCACTCATATTATCAGGACCACTCCTTTACTGGAGCTAAGCACGAGACAACACTTGGGTGCACAAGAAGGTAGCCCACCTTCGACTGCATCCGGTGGGCATTCTATATATTGGGGTTCCCTTTGGTGATGTCGAAACTAGATCAGGGATCTAGGTGTTCTGCCCATATAGCATGCTGTCCTAGACCATGGACCCCCTTGATGATGTCTGTGATTTGAGGTATCGTTAGTGGCCATAATTTTTAGGGACTTACACAAGGTGACTGGGACGAGCTGTCTTGGTACCTGAAATAGACAGACCTACTTTGTATTCGGTCTTTAGGAGGATAATCATCTTCACGAGAGTGCTTGCACCTATCGTATGAGGTTTGGGAGAAGCTCTAGAGTAACCGTAACTGTAATTTCGACCAACCCTCTCTGTATACTATTGTGATATTGGATTTCATCACCAGAAAATGGTAGTACTCAGACAGGGCACCTTATTCTGGCTGCTTGCTGATTGATTTTAGAGAGTCCTTTTTTCTTTTTTTAGGTGTGTGGTTACTGTCATTGAGACTTTATAATACATCACAATTTATTAAAAATTTGTTAAAAATAAACAGGTCACCGTGGCGTCATCCGACCAACGCCGTCTGTCTTGATGACAGCAAGGTCTACCTCCTCTAACTCTTGAGGAAGAACTGAACCTTGGTGAACCCGTGCCTTCTGCGGAAGGGCAATCTCCATTGACAAACCTTAATTTTCACATAGCCTCATATCATACGGAATTTTCAGAGGACCCTTTCACGGAAGGTGTCATACCTCATTACAATCCTCCACTCACTGATCCGTCGGCAACTGTGATAATTTTAGATTCCACCATGCGAAGACATGTCTTCGGCCGCACAAACATCCATTTCACAACCGACATGCACAGGGTCGATACCAATGGCAACCATCCCAGGTTCGCCATCATCCTGCTTGCCAGTTGTTAGTTATATGCCATTACTTGGTAACCCCAGTAGTCAACTTATGCCTAGTCCCAACCCTACAGTCATCACAACTGTGAGTAACTCGCAGAGTCTTTCGGGATCTACTCCTACCATGACCACGTTGGGACCTATGGTTTCTCCTCCCATGAGTGGGACTACTTCGGTTCCTTTTAGAAACCCTTTCGGTTGGAACCCTTTGCTGAGTTCAAACCCCTTAGCCACCATACCAGGGGGCAGTGTCACCAGCACGCAAACAACAGGGAACATTTCACTACCCCTGCAATCATTAGGACAAACCGGACAACCTATTGTTAACACTATTCCCTTAAATGGTTTAAATATCGGTGTAGGGTCTATGCTGTTGCCGAACTATGCAAGTAGTAGCATGTCTCCAGGAAGCTCTATTGTATCCATATGGACTAACCCACCCCAACCTCCATCTGGAATGGGAGGGCACTTTTATACTGGGGGCAACCAACTGTTCGCCCCGCAATACAATATGCCCTATGGATAGCAACCATATATCCCTACCCCTCCATCTATAGGAAATTTTTATCAAAGTCCTACTTATCCTACTGGTAACACATTGATGGGTGAACCCTATGGTCCAAATAGTCAGCCAATACTTCCTTGGTTAGATTCGGGGGCAAACCCGCAATTTCCATTTTTGGCAGCTCTAGACATTCCTGACATCTATAAACTGACTAATGACCCCATCAATCACAACTCGCTCTGGCCTCCAGTACCGCACAAGATTCCTTCTGACATCCCAAAGTTCGATGGGAAACAAGGGGAAGACCCAGCCGCACACATCAACACCTTTCATTTATGGTCTATATCTAATTCCATGGTGGATGATAGTGTCCGGCTTCAACTGTTTCCCCGCACCCTTATAGGAAATGCCGCCAAGTGGTATATTGAGTTGCCACACGCCGCCATAAACACCTTTTACACTTTAGCAACGGAGTTTCTAAAGAACTTCCAATTACCAATCAGATTTGAAACTGGAATGGAACTATTAACCTCGCCGTGCCAAGACACCGCCACCCACATCTCCAATCACATTCATGAATGGAGGCGTAGGAGGAGGCTAGTCAAAGCGCCAATCCCATATCATCTTCTATCTAATTGGTTTTGTAAGTCTGTCTTACCCCACATCTCTAAAGACATTGGCCCATCCGGTGCGGTTACATAAGATCAATGCATTCTTCGTGCCCAACATTTAGATTTAATCTATTCACAATCTAGCATGCTATATGATTTAATCCCCAATGCCCCTGGTAACCCAAATCCCCCGCTACTCAGAAAATCAGAGCCCATGCCGATGGTCTCGTTGGCACAATCTCTGGCGTAGCCATAAAATAGTCTCAGGGGAAAACCTCCCAGCCATCCTTGGCTGCCACCGCCCCTAACCAAACGACTACTCTTCCTACCGCTGAGGTAAACTCTGTGAAAAATTTACAAAAACCTAGTGGAAAGAATAAGAAGAACAAGAAAGAGACATCTTCTTCGGAAGAGCAGTCGGACAATCAGAATAATCCTAATTAGAAAAACACTGCCAAAAATGGCAAAGGGAAGGATAAACCCATGAAATTTCCTTGCAAGATCTGTGTGGAGGACCACTTGACATACAAATGTCCTCGGCTGCAGGAATGCACCTATTTTATCGCCAACAAGGATTCTGGGTGAACACCTGCTGTTCTTCATAATCCTTTCCCTAATCAATAGCAGCAACACCAACACATGGTTGACAACCTGCCACAACCCCAAAAAATGGGAAATGGTGGTTCAAATCCTTCCGGTGAAGGATCATCTACCATTTATGGCATTGAAAGTGTTGAACTTCAAACACGAGCCAAGATTTATGGAAATCCTACCATAGACACTCAAGAACCTAGTACTAGTTCAACTCCACCGCCGCCCAATGATCTGCATATCGGATGGCCTACTACTGATCTCGTGATTCATCCCCCCAAAGGGACACTTCAACGCATGACTCATAACACCTCTGCACGTGCAGCCCAAAACTACAACATTGTAGAAGATTTGGCACAGGCACTGTCAGCTATGTCTACTCTCGAAGTATTGCAAACTTGTCTAGCACAAAGGAAAGCCTTGCTTTCGGCCATTGGTGGAATAGATCCCCAGGATTCCATGCTACCTATCTTTGATATGGAAAAATATCAGACTCGCCTCTCACATCAACTCGCATTCCAAGTGCAGGTTGTGTTAAAAGGGAGACCAATCCATCGCACTGTCATTGACGAAGGTGCTTCGACCTGTGTTATGTCACAAGCTTGCTAGCTCGCTTTAGGTTCTCCTACCTTGTCACCACCGTCGAATTCCCTCAAAGCTTTCGAAGGCCACACGTTCTTCCAAAAAGGATACCTTTCTATCTTTCCCATCACTCTGAGTGGGAAAACGATAACCGTGGACGTTGAAGTTGTAGATCGCCATCTTGACTATAATCTATTGCTCGGTCGTAGTTGGTCTTATGCCATGACCACCATTGTTTCTTTGGTCTTCTGACTCGTCCTATTTCGATTGGATGGGAAAATAGTCACAGTGGATCAGTTATCCTTCTATAACCCTGATTATACCATGTTACCAAGTAGCACTATACCCCTAATAGGAGGCTTTCCTGACTCTTACATCAGTATTGGTACTGGTCTTCTGAAGGCCTCTTCCCTACTGGGTTGCTTTCCTCTCCCGCTGCTAGAGATCCCAAATACAGTTGCAATGATATCCACCACTTTGGATGGATCTATAGACCCATGGATCCTCCTGGCACCTTCAGACATTGATTCCTACGGAGATCAGATGCCGCTCTCACTAGCCGAGTTGGCCTACCAAGCCATCCAAATTTCATCTGAACTCTCCACTGCTATGGTTTCAACCAAAGGTAAAAACCTCCCACCCATCACATTTCTCTCTAAGGATCTCCTCAATGAAGTCTTGCCTACAGATGAAGCTATTCGAGAGATCATGTCTCTAGAAGAATGACCTTGGGGAGAATTTCACCATCGCGCTTTGATGATCAACTCAGACGTGATAAATACTGAGATCCCATCCTTTGACCCACCTGAGATGGTTCCCTCCACTTACACGACTGTTCAAACTATCGATTCAGAAGGGAACATGGGTAATATTTCTAAGAAAATGCTCATCGATATCTCAGTCAAAATGGGTATCGTGGAAAATATTCAGATTGGAGCAGATTGTAATCCTAAGGAAATTGCGCGCTTCACATCCCTTTTCAAGGAATTCCGCAATGTGTTCGCTTGGTCTTATGATGAAATGCCCAACATAGATCCATCTATAGTCGAGCACGAAATCAAGATTTATGACAATGCCAAACCAATTCGGTAGCGACTTAGGCCTGTCCACCCGCACAAAGCGACTGCCATCAAAACTGAGGTAGAAAAAATTTTAAAAGCTGGTTTCATCTATCCTGTTCCTTTGACAGAATGGGTTTCCAATCTGGTTCCCGTCAATAAAAAACAAGGCACCATTCGAGTTTGTGTTGACTATCGCGATCTGAACACTGCTTGTCCCAAAGACAATTATCCTATGTCGTTCATAGATCAGACTCTCGACGATTGTGCCATATGCGAATCTTTTTCCTTCATGGATGGATTCTCAGGCTATAACTAGATTGCGATTAAAAAACAAGACCAACATAAAACTGCCTTTATCTGTCCTTGGGGCACATTTGCATATCGTAAACTCCCATTCAGTCTGAAGAATGCGGGAGAAACTTTTTAGCGGGCTATAGACTACGCTTTCCACGACATTCGACATATTGTACATGCTTACTTGGATGACCTTCCGGCCCATTCCAAGAAATGACCTAATCACCTTGCTCATCTGAAGGAAATTTTTGCTAGGTGTAGATTCTACAATATATGCCTGAATCCTCATAAGTGCGTATTTATGGTCGAGTCCGGGCGTCTGTTAGGTTTCATTGTCTCCAAGCATGGGATTAGTATTGATCCCGATAAGGTTAAAGAAATTGTTGAATTGCCAGCACCACAATCCATCCTCCAACTCCAACATTTGTAAGGGAAGGCAAACTTTTTACGTCGATTCATTGTTAACTATGTCGAGATGACAAAAGGATTTATGCGATTATTGAAGAAGGGAACACTATATTTGTGGGATGACCAAGCTCAACGATCATTTGATGCTTTAAAACATGCACTTGTTTCAACCCCACTCCGTAGTGCCCCCGACTACTCACGCGACTTTCTCCTCTACCTGGCAGCCTCACCATCCTCACTTGGAATCGTTCTGGTTCAATTTCACAATGAAGATAGTGAACAGGTGATATACTACTTGTCAAAAGGTCTAATCAGACTTGAACTAAATTATTCACATGTGGAGAAACTCTCTCTGGCGGTAGTTTTTGCCGTCACCCGACTCCGACACTATATATTGTTGCGACAGACTACTGTTATTGCTTTGGAGAATCCCATGCGACACATCCTGTCTTAACAAATTATTGGAGGAAAATATTACAAATGGATCATAATCCTCCAACAATTTGATTTGGTCTTCACAGCTGCCAAAGCAAAGAAATCTCTCGTCTTCATCGAATTACTATCGGACCTTCTCAGAATCAACCCAGGAGAAGTAGCTCATGATCCATTTCCTAATGAATCTGTATACTTGGTTGATTCTTCGGACCCATGGTATGGAGACATTTTGGTCTACCTACAAACCCAACGCTTCAACCCAACTCTCACGTTCGACGACCGTCGTCGTATTCGCCACCAGGCAAAGCACTACCTCGTGCTCAATGATACCTTATATCGCCGTGGTATCGACGCTATTCCCCGACGTTGTCTCACTTTCCATGAAGCAGAACACATTTTGAATGATTTCCATGCTGGGGCGTGCGGTGGTCATCTTTCGGGCATAACTACTGCCCAAAAAATCCTGTGCGCAGGTTATTATTGGCCCACTTTGTTTAAAGACTACATTGCAGCGGTCCAAAAGTGCTATCCATGTCAAATTTTCACGAAGAAAATCTGTGCTCATCCTACCCCACTTCATTCGGTTATCTCCATTGTTCCTTTCGCCAAATGGGGAATTGTATTCGTCACCTGCAATCCCATTTCGGAAAATGGACACAACTACATCGTGGTTGCGGTTGACTATTTTACGAAATGGGTAGAAGCCATTCACACTTTCAAGGTTGATGGCGAAATCGCCGCTCTCTTCCTGTTCAATCAGGTAATCTGTCGGTTCGGCATACCCCTATCTATTGTCACAGATCATGGATCCCACTTTCATAATCATATGATGACCGAATTAACATCCATGCTAGGTTTTCTTCAAGATCAATCTTCGTATTATTATCCTCAAGCTAATGGTCAAGTCGAAGTCATAAATGGCGTCCTCAAAACCATGATTCGTCGATTGGTCGGAAACCATCAAACCACATGGCATCAGAAGTTGTATTCCGCGTTATGGGCATACCGAACGTCAGTCAAAACTGCCACAGGCTTCACGCCATTTCAACTCACATTCGGCCTAGAAGCAGTACTTCCAATCGAGTGTGAAATTCCATCACTCAAACTCGCTGTTGAACTCCTACTTGGCACCACCGCCACAAAAGAGCGCTTTCTCTCGCTCGATCATTTGGACGAAACTTGCTGAGATGCTACACTAGCACTCGAAGCTCACTGGCTCTGAGTCAAAGCTAATATGACAAATCTGTCAAGCCTCGTTCTTTCCAAGAGGGTGATATTGTTCTACTCTATGATCAGAAACATGACCTCTTGGGGGCAGGAACACTTCAACCATTATGGCTTGGTCCTTACATCGTCACTAAAGTCCTCTCAAAAGGGGCTTACGAACTTCAAGACTGTAATGGAATTTCACTCGAGGAGCCCTGAAACGGGCTCTATCTAAAGAAGTATTTTGCCTAGTTTCACACTAGGCATATGGTTTGTAATTTTATGTATATAAGTTTTGCCTATTGTTTTGATGTCTCTGGATATTTTTTTTTGGTTTCTGAGGTGTTTTTTCTCATCTAAAATATTTTTCCTTCACATAGATGCTGTCATCCTCCTTATCATACGTCAGATACACGGACGGTGCTAGTTGTCACACTAGACACATTGCTTCAGCTGCTTGGGTTCTCTATACCCCTGAGTCAGAACTTCTTGGTTCTGGGGGAATTTTTCTAGGTAGCACCACTAATAACGTTGCTGAGTACATGTCAGTGATCCAACTCCTCATGGAGGTTGCATCTTGCGACATATCCAATTTAGTGGTCAGGTTAGATTCCCAACTCGTCATTATGCAGTTAAACAATCACTACCGTGTCCGCCATCCAGTCTTGTTACGTTATTTTTTAAGGGTGCGACTTTTAGAACGTCAATTTCAAACAATCACATTTGAGCACATTCCTAGAGAATTTAATGCATTAACTGATTCTTTGGCAAACTATGTGTTAGATTGGAATTTGTCACATTTGTTATAAAATATTTACACATGAGTATATATATTTTTTATCCCATATAAAATACATAAAAAAATTTAAAAAACACAAAATCACCAAAAAGTATGTATATATTTGTCGTGTCTAGTACAATAGTTACATCAAAAAATCTTCCAAAACTTGGGTGTTTTTACAAAAAATTTGGCTATACTAAATCCACGCTATGATACTTATACATCCGCTCCACTAGCTAGGCCTGATGCTCAAAATAACACACAACTTCCCTGGCTATCCTCCTCAGAGGCACTAGGTATCTCTCTGGCACACCTACGACATGCCATTGCAGACGAACTGGAACCTCCCGCATAGGAAGGGATGGTACACCCATACTCAAACCCTCCAAGTTTCTGGAGAGTTCATGGAAAATCTGGGTATCATCATCCCCAGTGCCTTCCGCATCCTCAGCTGGTGCGCCAGCCCCAGGTAACTGCAGTCCTCACCATGCATAACGAGGGGCCCCAACTGGGCGGACAGGTGCCACATCTGTGTCAAGCAAGCAAAATTCATGTCAAAACATATTTTTCACCCTATTTAAAAAAAAAAATTGCATAAACATTTAAAAGACAAAAACAAAGTACTTCTGAAAGTACATTGATCATTTCTTTCTTACCATCAAGCCCCCACTGGGTGCCAGGGGGCAACACTAACTCCGGATCGCCAGTGAAGTTCATCCTTGCATAGGGATAATCCTCAATCATAATGATCTGCGAGTTTAGCCAATCAAAAACCCCATCATCAAAGCAGTGATGGACTGGAACCTCTCCAGTCTGCGGAAGCAAAGCTACCCATCGAACCTGTCTCGGCTTGCGTGGGCCCAATGGTGCTATAATGATCCTGGGTCTCATCAATGTAGGAAAGAAACGATCAATGTTCCATACCCAAAATCTCTTTGGGTACGGGTCTTGCATGCTGTGAGCTCTGCTTGGACCTGACGGACAACTCCATCACACCAGTAAAAAACCTGAGGCTGCATACAATCCAAGGCTAGTAGCATCTGGGCCTTGGTGGCTACATGCTGACTCTTGGCACCTGCCAAGCGAACAATCATCCATAGTATAGACCTCAGTGGTCTCGAAGCCACCCGTGCAATAGGCACCCAGTTTCTCACTACCTCTGTGTTACGTATGCAATGAGTCAGAGTAAGATCGGCAGTGGAGCGCGGATCCACTCTGGACCCTTTCAAGTTGGGCCTCGGTGCACGACATAATAAGCTGGTCAAAAATTAAACATCGTCCTTCTCAATTGAGAGATCTTTGCCCCCAATCTAAAAGACATGGTGACGCTTGTCCCATTGCTGAATCAACCACCTTAGGAGGTCCTCTTGACCCCTCATTAGTTCTAAACGTGCATATTTTAGCAAACCACATCTGCAGAGAGCCATCAAACTTGCAGCATCAGTAATCATATCTCTTTCTTCCCGTTCATGTTCTCTCTCTACTTGAGATGCGCATTAATAGTTGAATACCTGCCAATTCAACATTTTCAATCGATTAGAAATTGTCTGGAACACTTCAAAATTCTTATAAATGAGTTCTTAAAATATGCTCTGTGCCTAACGCGGGCTCTAGAGAAAAAAAGAGCGTGCTAACGCGCCCTTCCTTCACGGGAGGTGCGCTTAATGCAGGTCTAGCACTGCTGGCCCGTGTTAGCCGCTAATATTTTTTAGGGCCGGCCAAATTTCTCATTTCAAACCTGCAAAACTTCACAAAAACAAAATAAAATGATAGCAGGAGGTTCCAGCTCTTACCTAGATCTCCCGGGAAAACGAACCATTGGCCCAGATTGACCACAATCGCCAATTGAAGTTTTCACCCCTTTTCACCCCATAGCTCCTTCACAGCATTCAAAACAGGGAAAATGAAAGTCTTCTGACCTTCTTATAGCCATTTCTAGGGCATGAATCTCTTAGCTAGTCTGCAAAAAGTCGTGAATTCTTGCTGCATATGTGTCGCAACTATTGAGGTTGGTTACTGATGTTCTGATGAGTGATCAAGATCTATATGCAGACATAACCAAGTTTTTACCCTGATTCCGAGCATTCTTTTTATGGTATTTTTCTTGCTCGTTAATCCGAAAAACCTCAAGTTCTCTTCTTCAGACTCGTTAAACTTATACGAAGTCAATTTCGAGCGTTCTTTTTATGGTATTTTTCTTGCACGTTAATTCGAAAAACCTGGAGTTCTCTTCTTCAGACTCGTTAAAACTGATATGAAGAATCACTAAGCTTTCTTTTTAGGGACTTTTTTCTAGCTCATAAAACTGAAAAAACCTCGAGTTGCCTTTGTCGGGCTCGTTAAACTACCACGACAGAGAGTAAGGAGCCATTATTTTCCTCTTTTTCAAAGCTCTTTAAACAGAAAAGGTGACCGAGTTTTCTCCACGTGACTCGTTAAAATTTCACGAAGAGCACCAAGTTTTTATTTGTCGGACTCATTAAAAATTTCACAAATAATACTGAGTTTACTTCGTCTCCTCGTACTCATAAAAAAATGAGGTAGACGTCCATCGAACATAGATTTCTCACTTTTTCGGCTTCGATGGACTAACTCATGGAAAATGAACCATTTCAGGCTTACTATTCTCCCTTTGTCGTGCCCGATTATCAAGACATGACAAAGGTACCCCATGGAGTTTTCTTTTACGACATTTTTCAGACTCTCTAAACATGAAAAATTCACCGAGTTTACTCGTCTGGACTCGATAAACCTAATCAAGCGAGGAATGGAGTTGTCTTTTACGACATTTTTCAGACCCTCTAAACATGAAAAATTCACTGAGTTTACTTGTCTGGACTTGTTAAACCTAATCAGAAGGGGAATGGAGTTGTCTTTTACGACATTTTTCAGACTCTTTAAATATGAAAAATTCACCGAGTTTACTCGTATGGACTCGTTAAACGTAATCAGACAGAGAATGGAGTTGTCTTTTATGACATTTTTCAGACTCTCTAAATATGAAAAATTCATCGAGTTTACTCGTCTGGACTCGTTAAACCTAATCAGACGGGGAAAAATTTGGACAAAATGGATACTACCTCTGTTACTTTTCAGAAAGGTCAATTTGGCAGCAAAAATCTTGAACATGGCACTCCCCAGAAAACTCTTTCGCAGTTAGCCAAACCCTACCATCTATGAGTATTAGCCTTCATCTCCCAGTGTTCCTACACCGGTAAAATCCTAACAAACTCTTTAGTGTTCATTAAGCCTCAGCTGCCTAGTACCCTGTTATAGTGCCTTCTATTGTTCAAGCAGATCTCGCTATCTACTGTTCCTCTTATCAACCAAACCGCTCATTATGCCAGAAATTATTTGTCGTCAGTTATCCCCATTTGCTCTTCATTATCTCCATAAAAAACAAAATTTTTTTGTTTCCGTTTCGTGTTGACTGATGTAGGACGCCTCAGTGCCTACCTTTCAATAGATATCTTCCTATCGACTTCAACATCTTATGTAGGAAGTTGATCCAGAAACCCATCAGTACCCAGATACTTGCAGACATCAGTGGCAAGTAATATTGTGTTTGATTAGGAGTCTTCATCATTGGCTCCTGATCGAATGATTCTACGAGTGTTTGAATTCAATTATTTTTATTCACACTCGATATATTGTACTGTGCATCTCAGGGACCATCATCATTATTGGTGGCCACCTTCACGTCTGTTAACATTTTTCATTATCGACTGGTAATCAGACGACCTCTCACATGTTCCATGACAACTATTTCATTCACATGTTGAGAAATATGCAGTTTAAGTGAAGCGGCGGTCAAGACCTTGGGGCAAAGGTTACATCATTAAAGCTATGCTCCCTTCCCCAAGTTGCGATATTGTTTATGGAGACAGCTTCTTCAACCTGATCCTGTTATAATAGACACTTCCACATTATGCTTATTGGTGGATAGATTCTTCATATCTCTGTTCTAGAGAAATTTTGATTAGCTACTGAGCATGGGAATGCTTGACTCAAGACAGATACTATATTTTCTGACATATGTTGTTGTTTTAGGTTTTCCTCAGTCCTTCAATCTCTTTATCTCTACTACACACATTATAAAGTATTTCGGCCATCGTCTTCATCTCTGACCTCACACTTTATGGGGCATCTGTTACAGGTCAAAAAACTTCCTCATCAGCTCAGAGGAGAAGATAAATATGGAAGGAATATAGATACCTAAACTAAACCTACTTCTGCCAAGGTAACACAGCCCTATAACAACAAAAGAGCGTTATAACACACCTGATCAATCAAAAGGTCGTTTTAGTGGCTAGGGAAACGCTCTATTTAGACTCGAGGGCAGTGTTACCTGTGTTTTGATTTTGAAACAGGAAAAACCCGTGGAGAATGATTTAAAATTCCATCTTTTTCTCATAAGAGAGTCAGTACAAAATAGAAACTGCAAAGCACTAGCCTCTTATTGGGCATTGCCAAAAACAACTGAACTCTCAAGGAACGCAAAAGCATGGGAATTTGAGGAAACATCTTGGTTTTTTTCTATTTAGAACTGGTGGAAGGAGAAATGCAATGATTGCTCTCTCCATCTCCTATAAAATGGAGCTGTAGGCTCTTGGTTCAAGGTCGAAGGATTGTCAAAGTTTTTGAATACATGTGAAGCAGAGCATTATTGTTGTAGTGTTAAGGTCAAAGATTAAAGAGGTTCACTGAGAACTTGTTGATCAAGACATCACCACATTGAGAGATAGAGAGATTGGAAGGCTGAGGAGGGCTTGGTACAACCAACGGTTGTAATCCTCCTTTTTTATAAATCAATAGAACTGTATCTGTTTTGTCCATTCTATGCGTTGATATCGTTATTGTTCTTCAATTACTTATATAGCATGAGATGAATGGCTTAGATGTGCATTGTTTAAATGTTTATCATATATTAACTTAATTGATAGGAAATGTATGTGGTGGTAGAGATTACACGGGTGCTTTGATTTATCACAGGGTTGAGATTTGGAGCTGGTGAAGGAGGATCCTTGCATCGCTACTTAGTTCTCTCCAAGAGACTTCAAGATAATTAAAGAGGCAATCTTCCATATTATTCCATCAAGTTGTTTAAGTTGATATGAACATGTATGTATCTTCTTTGTGAACTATACAACTAATCTTACTGTCTACCTCGGGCACCGGAAAGCCTTGAGAGGGATATTCGAGAACCAACAACCCAAGAATTTTACCCTATAGCATACTCTATCATTCTCCAGATCAAATTTTTATATGAGAATTGAGTAAGTTTAATACTGTTAAGTCTAAAGTATAGGTATCTATTAGCTACAATGCTATTAATACAATTTCTCAGCCAGGAAGTAGAGGCTTTATTTTAGTATCGCCGATACAAAGAGATATGGCGGGATCATTTACCCGATACCTAGAATTCTCTAGGAGGGGTAACGATGATGTGGAGCACACTGGTATATGTGCGAAGGTATATGGAGAGCTCGACAAACGCCAGAAGCAATTAAGTTGATTGAATTCCAAACTACTCTATGAGAACGAGCTCTTTGCTGATTCATTAAGTGGTCAGAAGCTCATCTGAATCCAATGATAGACGATGTGAAGAGAGAGTTTGTCAAAGAATTTAAATTACCTGAGACAGATCAATAAGGGTTGTTTGAGCTGTGGGAGATCAAACAACGAGAAGGTGAAACAGCTTGGGACCCGATGATAAGGTTCAAGGACGCGATTGGGACGCTGAGTTACCTAATCAACCCAAACCACCAACGATATTGGTTTATTAAGGCACTCCTCCCGTTGACAAGAACTAAACTGACACAACAGAAGATTGATACCTTACAAGATGCCCTGAAGCAAGCCATGAAGATAGAAGCCATGGCGAGGTATCCGCAAGAGTTCAGAGGAGGAGAAACGGTATAAGACCCTTTCATACTAGGGCTAAAACATCAAATAGCCAGTCTAACGAAGAATTTGAAAGACATTCAATCGATATGACCTGCAAGGCCCAACGTGTGATGTACCCATTGCCTGATGGAGGGACATGTGGCCACAGAATGCTCGAGGTTGCGGGGGAAAACTGCAGCAGCTTCAGCAGCAGGGACACAAGGGGCTTCACTAGTTGGGGGAGTTGTGCATGTTGTAGTTCCTAGAGACAGCCTTGAGTTGTGAAGGACCAGTGCATAGGTCATCTTAATGCCAAGAGGATTCAGAAAAACTTTCCATGGTCTGGGATATAAATCCTCTTGTTTATAAATGATTTTTAAAACTTCACTTCATAAGGTGGGACCGAGACCTCAAGAACAGAGATATACTAGAAGTAATACCCAATAGTAAAACAATAAGGGTATTATAAGTACATTATCGAAGATGAATCTGGATTTTAATAAAGTTGTGAGGAGGGCCAGATCATGAAACACAGTGCACAGTTATCAAAATATGAAAGCGTGGTAACAATGAAAAAAAATGGAGAGAGTATTAACTACAGATAGGATTATTATCATATAAGAATATATCACCAGCTAATATCAGAAGAAAGGCGAGTAAATGAGATGTAACATATGAACACAATATCAAAGCTCTGAGCCATATTTAAAGCACCATAGACCAATAGGCATGAGTATCTTGGATAGATAAATTCATTTCCAGTTAATCAAGCACTCACATTCCGATAGCTTATGATATAAAAAGAGTGACGAGGTGCCAAATCATTTGCATTAGAATATAACAGAGATAATACAAACTATGACCGATCTCACCAGGAATCCATCTCACAGCAAAATAATTTCATTTGGTCTTCCAACGGGATTCTTCAACGTAAACCACAAGAATGCCTCAAAACTTTACAAAAGGGGGATTTACAATTAACAGTCTCTGTTCTAGAAAATCTAGAACCCTTCTATAAACTCAGGTTGTTTCTTTTATAATCCCCTGTTTATCGTTAGCAGAAGATATTTTGGATCAACATTTGTTCATAGAAATATCTTTTATGTTGCTTGTCTCTATCAAAATCAAAACTGATGATGAGGAAAAATGCCTCTCATCATCTCTGTAATGGCCTTAACATAGGCGCCAACCGAAAAGAAAACATCCAACCGAAAAGAAACCAACTTAAACAAAAAATAAAAGTGCATAGGGTGAAATGACGATTTCACCCGATATTACAAAGTAAAAATAACAAGTAAAAAGGCCACTAGGGCCAGATCATGATCATCATTTTTTAAAGGAACGGGGTGTAGTAGCTGCCGGCTGAGTTGGAAGCACTGATGATGCGGATGAACTAGCTTTATGCTTCGGAGGAGGCGGGGATTGGAGGGACGGTGTGGTGACTGGTACATTTACATACTCACTGCATTTCTTCCATATGGTCACCCCTGGCGGGGGCATAGTGGAAAAAATCTCCCCTAAGGCCTATATATCAGTCAATTCCGAGTAATCCACATGTACGACCAAGCGTTGTTTGATCTGACAGAGAAAGGAAATCTCCTTGCCTAGGGCAACAATTATAGTTTCAACTTTCAGGCGAGTGGTTTTCTCATAGGGAAAATTTGTCTGATTCATAACCGCTGTCAGCTTCTCTTCATAATCAGTTAGACCTGGAAACACGACAGTCATAGGATCCCAACATGATGGGAGGTCTGCTTTGACCAGCTCATCCCACTCTTGCTCAAACTTCCCCACTCCCTTGGAAACCTGCTCCAAACCACTTAATGCATTTACACACGTGGTCTCTTTCTCAACTACCCTTCTGATTTCCATCACTCCCCTGAAAGGGTCTTCAATCCCTTACACAACCAACTCTTCAGAGCCCAATGCATTTAGGTAAGTGATATAATTCTTGGCCATGACCACCTTTTCCTTGGCTTCTGCTTGTCTTTCCTACAACTTCCCTTTGAACAATTGGACAACGGTCTTCTTCTCATTCATTAACATAATATAATTCCAACGTTTCCTTACCTCCGATATGATGTCGGTCCAGATGAGGCACCTGGCTTCCAGGAGGGCTACATTTCCTTTCATCCGATTGTTTAGATATTTGATAACTTTTTCCTACTGCAGCTTCTCTCTCTTCGCTCTATCTACCTCTTCTTGCAGGGCCGCTATTACCTTATCGTTTTGTTCCAACCTAGATACCAACTCCTGAACTCTCTGCTGTGATGTATGGGCTTGCTTTTCCGAGACCTGTAGGTCTGACAGAGCCTTGGTTAATTGTGTTGGAGTAGCACCTGCTGTATCGGAAGTTGGAGTCACACAGACATGAGTATCCCATTTCTCTTGCAATTTATCCAATATTTGTCTGAGGGCAACTATTTCTGCAACCGTTTTAGCATTCTCATCCCTTTCCTGAGCAATGGTATCAGTGAGGGCCGATTTCTCTCTTTCTTCCTGGGCTAATTCCTTATGTTGTATGTATTCCCCACGGGGAACGTTGAGTCTCCTCCTTAACTCTGAGTTCTTGGCCTCTAAATCCAGGATGATTTTCTTATAGATTCCTTCTTTATCGCTTCCTTTTTCACTCATTATCCTTTTGAGATGGTGCAGGTTATTGTTGATCCCCCTGGCACTAACCATTTATTTATTTTTGATTATCTAATACCTCTTTGTATTTGTCTTCCAGCTTCCTTAATGCGAGCATGAGCTTCACAACCTCGTCCCTAATCATGTCCCCGATACATTGGTGAAGGCCAAGTTTGTCGGTTAAGGGGACCTTTGATAGATTCACAACAATCTCCAGAGCTTTGTAGCTGACTTCATCAGCAGTAGGGTCTAGCACTACATCCGTGATAGCTATTGTCAATTGTTCTTTATCCATATCAAGCTCTGAGGTGAGCTGGTTATGATACTTGTCCATGAACCCAACCAATTCTGCTTAGAGTTTTTCCTTTACTGTTTGGTGTCTGTTTCTAATATCTTCCCTTACTTCGGCTTTGTTTACCGAAATGACCTGTGATATAACAGAGGGTTCCGAAGAGGAGGCTCCATCATAATTAACTCTGAAACCGACCTTGCTCTTATCAGGCTCCCCGTATCTGATTAGCTTCTCTTGAGGCGGCTCATCCCAGATAATCTCCACATCATTAATTCTATGTTTCTTGGAGGGATGGGACCCCTCTCCTATATCCAAACCTTCTGGTTCCTCTGAATAATCGGCCTCGTCAGTCTACCCTTTCCTTCCTGTATCCACTGAAGCGGTGTCACCCCTTCCTTCTGCAGCTGAAGATTCGGCCTCCATATGCAAAGCCAAGGGCCATGTGTCAAGGTTAGCTCTCCATTCAATGAAGGGCCTAGTCTCATGCACATATGCAGTGGACCTAATCTTACTTTTCCTATTAGAGAGAATTCCTTTTGGGTCATAGTGCCAGACTTTTCCCACCACTAAATCCATCCCCTGAAGCAGCGTCTCCACTGTGGAGAGGGCATGTCTTGAGTCTACGGTATAAGGGCCGATGGTGGTAGGGAGCTTGAGGATATATCCCTTCTTCGTGGGAACAAAATGAAATTGGTATGCTTTCATGGTTTTAGCGAATGTATTCAAGGGTGAAAACCCGCATAGCAGGGAACAACGATAGGCGGTAGGGGGTACATATGCACCATAGACTCTGATCTCGGTGTAGTCGTAAAAAAAATACCAATCCCCTATGCTTTCCTCATCGCCAAACTGTAGCTAGTCTTTCTGCTCGAGAAAAATCCTGGGCGGGGGGATTTTGTGAAGTATGGTGTAGGAAATGGTCATGAATTCGTTCAAAAACCTTGAGTAAACCCTCCCGTTAGGTCGCTGCCATATTGATATGTTCCACTCAAAGACAATTCTTGGTTGGCTGTTCGTTCTTGAGAGTTTTTCAAGGCCCAAAGCTTCGAACTTGTTAGCATGCTCAAACAGAAAAAGGTAAAACACTATTGAACAGAAACGGAAAGCCCTCGTAGAGGGTAGTTCTTGAAACTGGGTTTGAATGGCCGAGGCCAAGAAAGTGGGGATATCCAAAACGACACCCGGTTGGGACATGAGACAAAGGAGGGCTATGCATTATTTTAACACCCTCTCAACCTCTCTGAGACCTGGAAACCCTGACATGAAAGCGAGAACAGGTTAGAGACCTTCTGTGAATGCGGTCAAGGGAATCATGTCCGAAGACGGGATGGACATGAGACAAGAGTCTGAGATGGAAAAGAGGAATTCACTTTGTTGTTTCCAGGGTAATTTGGAAAAATGACGAGACAAGGACAACTCTATGAAATCAACATACTCCTAGCTGTGGGGGAAACGAAGGGCGTCTTTAATAAGCTCAGGGGATATACGAAAAACCTTGTTTCCCTGAGCTGAAAGAAATACATCCCTACGTTCATCATAGGCGTCTTTGAGCCAACATATGAACTCGGTGACTGGAAAGGTGGGCAGAACAATTTGGTAATATAGGCTAGACCGAACAACTCTGAACCAGTATTAGCCTTTCACATGGATTTCTAACAGGTCCGGCCTAACACGGGAGACACTGAAAGGGTACTGCGGATTACGGATACAAGCCTATGTGTCAATGAGGGGTTCAGGTCCAGGGGTGGCCCTAACTTCGCAGGCTTGAGGGGTTTCATGTTCATACTTTCTAGACTTGACTCTCCCGATGATCATTTTGAATGAGTAAAGCGGAAGGAAAACTGTAAGGAGTAAGAATGGCTAAATACCTGTAACCAGTGAGGAAAACCCAAGAGGGAAAGCGACGCTGGGGCTAAAAGCGACCTGGTGCTGTAATCCAAGCTTAACTGCTAGGCAAGTTTGTAAAAACAAGTAATTTACCAAAAATGGGCATCAGGAAGGGTTAAACAGGCCATAAATTTATGAAAAATGAGGCTCGGGTAACAAATCGGAGGGCTGACGTCATAAGGACGTCGACACTGAGGCACATGGCATTTGGCTGTTGGCTATTAAGAGTCGGGTATGTGTGAGCCACGAGCCGGGATAATACTGGTACTGGTCATGTACCAGCTTTCCTAACTTACCTTACCTTTTCTCTTACGTGTGCCACCTGTTAGTCTTGAGGGGTCCATCGCAGAGTTCCGATGGGGACCTGTGAAGTCTCTGCGCGCTGCACCACCAACCCATGGAATGGATGAAACCTGCCCCACCAACCAGTGATTTCATGAGTTCTAGGGTGTATAGCTCCGTTTCCCTTATACATTCCTTGGTACCCCCGGAATCCCTCCACGTGGTGGCGTTACTCAGGCTATCCCATTGTATGGCCCACGGCTTCTCTGTTTAGCTATAATGCATAATTAACTCCTTTTTCCACATTTTCTCTATGAGGGGAGGGCATTGCATATTTCCCTCATATTTATTAGTCCACTTAAACTTACCAATACTATATCTTTGCTTGCCTCAAGTTATCTTTTTTCCAAACCTTGTGAGATGAGGGTTATCATAACAACATTGGCTCCACCTGGGGATGGCACGTTCATCCTTGGATGTGTCGAGAACTTCGCAGACCACTTGAAATTCATTCTTTGGAAACTCAAGTCTCTTCAAAATTTTCAAGCATTATCATGGCGGAATAAACATCAACTATGAAAGCAGAAATGACAACTATATGCACACTATAATACATCGGTCTCCAGGACCTGGATCAGTTTTGGAAATAGGGCTTCAGGAACTGCCCATTTATGGGCGTCTCGATCACATCACCTTCCAAATTCTCCATTATGAAGGTGTTATTACCTTTAACCTCGAAAATTTTGAAAGGTCCAAACCACGGGGGGTCAAAATTTCCATGTTTACCTTTGTCGGCTCTCCTGATGTCCCACCTTACTACTAAATCCCTTGTTTTCATTTCTTTGTCTTTGGCATGTTGGTCAAACAAATTTTTTATTTTCTCTTGGTACTCTGCTAAACGGTCATTTACTTGGCTACGAATCTCTTCCAACTCGACCAATTGATTTATTCTTCTGGAAATATCTTTGGGTTCTTCCTGACTGTCCTGAAGGAACCTGGCCACAGGCAAGGCAAGCTATATTGGGAAAACTGCCACTCTACCGTAGACTAGTTCATACGGGGACTTGCCTGTCAATCGTTTATTTGTGATTCTATTCGCCCACAGTGCGAATTTTAGCTGGGAATCCTAGTTTTTCTAACTTTCATTTATATTTTTCTTTAATTCCCTTACCAATGTATTATTTGAAGACTCAGCCAATCCATTTCCCTGAGGATAATAGGCTGTGGAATGCCCCAGGGTGATATGGTATTGCTGACAGAAATTGGTGAATTTTAAAGACTTGAAAGCCTGTGCATTATCTGTCACAATCTTAGTCGGGTAGCTAAAACTGGATATAATATTTTCTTCTAGGAACTTGATCACCATTACATCAGTTGGTTTCTTGCTGGTATTGCCTCTACCCACTTGGTGAAGTAGTTAGTGGTGGTTAGTATCCATTTATGTTGGCCGCTACATTGTGGATGAATTTCCCCGATGAAATCTATCCCCCATTGCTAAAGAGGTTCTTCTATGTGTACTGGGATCGTAGGTAAGGGAGAAAACTTCTGCTTTTCAGCGAACCTCTGACATTTTTCACAGGCCTTGACTCGAGCATGCACATCCACAAACAATTTGGGCCAGTAGAAACCTGCCTTCAATGTCTTATGGGTTGTAGACCTCCAGCTATAATTCCCTCCACAAATGCCTTCATGGAATTCAGCCATAACTTCCTCCACTTTCATTTCTTTCAGGCAAAAAATCAAGATTCCCGAAGGGTCCTTCAAATATACTCAACAATTTTGAATGATATACTTCTGCGACTTCAACCTCAACATTAGATATTTAGTATTATCAAAGTTTAGAGGACACCTAAGAGTTAAAAGATATTCCACAATATCTTTATACCAAACACTGATCAGACACTTCATGTGAGTCTTTTGCACGGTCGTTTCTATCCTGGGTTGTTCCTCTGTGTCTCTAGACAATTCCCCGTTGTTGGCAATATGATCACAGTGTTGTCCTTGATGGCAACCCATTGAATGAAGATGAAGACATACGACTGTTGACATGTGTTGTCCTTGATGGCAATCCACCTGATGAAGTTATTCTTGACTTGATGGACTTGGTAAATGATGTAAATCTGATGTGATATGATGTTTGTTGACAGTATGATGTAGAGAGTTGTTCTTGAATGGCAACCCACCTGATGAAGATGATGGCAACTTACTTGATGAAGTTGTGCTTGATAGAATATGTCTTGATGAACCTGTTTAAAGATGAAAATCTGATGTATCTACAGAGAGTACAGAAGGTAATGAAGAAAGGAATTCAATATGTGCTAGATCTATGATGAAAATAGTATGTCTCAAGGCATACGTGGATTTGCCTAGGAGAAGTCGCGTATGCACGCGGTAAAGTACGTGCCAAGTCGCGTATGGGCAAAAGCGCTCATAAAGTGCAAAACCAGGGGTAACCACCATGGTATTGACCCATTGTATTGGGTAATGATTCGTCTAAATGACCCCGTCCAGGAATACCATTGGAAGTAATGTAGTTTTGGGCTCATGGTATTGTTTTGGCTCATGGTATTGAAAAAGGGGCTCATGGTATTGAAAAAGGGAAAACCTATATAAAGAGAAGAAATTCATTGTGCAAATCATGATTGTGGGTGCAAGATGTCTGAGCTTGAATGAATACTTCTCTCTGAAGTATATCTGAATGGAAAGGGTTACAGTTGAATGATAGATCTGAATGTGTGATGCACCAATGATGATGAAGGGGGTCTAGATCTGAAATGTACTTGTATTTTCTAGATGTTGTTTATGGAATGATTAGATGCGCGGGGAGGCGAACATGCACATGCGAGGTAAGGTAAAATATGAAATGATGTATCCTATGGTGAAGAATTGCGATGACACCAAGAATTACGAAGAGAACCATCGCTAGTCGACAGAGGGAAGCGTGTATATCTCACCTTTGACCACATTGCATAGAAAGAAACGCGTATACCTGATAGAGAGTGGATACGTAATATGTGCAGTATACGCTGGTTTATGTGAACGGAATCGCATATATACGCGACATCAGTGAAAGGAAACGCGTATGCAAACTAGGGTTTGCTGAAGTCTGTGGTAAGAAATGTCTGATCTGTTCTGCTGGTTTACTGATATCTGTCAGTGAGTTATATGTATCTGTTTCATGGTTGACTCTGCTTAAATGTATGGAGTGGGTCCAGTATGAAAATATGATGAAACGTGGCCTGCAAGTTGTGTTCTATTGAAGTTGTTGGATCCAGTGTGAAAATTGATGAAACGTGGTCCAAGGTGGTGCTGAGGGTTGTAGCCTTCAGTCAGGGGGTTGTAGCTCCCTTCAAGGAGAGGCTGGTAAACGAGATCAGGGGGTCGTAGCTCCTTCGGGAAATTTGGTAAACAAGAGCGAGGGGGAGTCGTAACTCCCCTTCCGGGGAGAGGGAATTTGGTAAACGAGTCAGGGGGTTGGAGCTCCCTTCCAGGAGAGGCTGGTAAACGAGCGTAGGTGGGTGCCTGCGTGCTGGTAGGAGTCTGCACCAGCACATATGTTGTAAGATGTTTTCTGCATAATAAAATATTGAAGGCTGAGCAACTGCAGCGGTGGTTTTCTCCCGACTTGGGTTTCCACCTAAAAATCCTGGTGTTCATGTGTGATGCTTTGTGTGATGGTTTATTCTATTGTTACTACACATGTTTACTGTTAACTTAACATCAGATGATTGAATAGCGCAAAGAACTAAGTTAATAAATATCTGCATATTTAGATCTCTGCTAATACGCGAGTTGCATGAAGGATATCCGCATATATACGCGGGTTTACCAAAGGGAAGTAGCGTATGGGTTTTAGAGAGTGAAAAATTAAAAAGGTTTGAATATGCTGTAAATACTGATTCACCCCCCCCCCCCCCCCTCTCAGTATTTTTCCCAACAATTGGTTTTAGAGCAGGTTCTTCTGCAGAAGCTTGATCGCTTGAAGGAGATCCGTCGCAATGGGAAGTCAAGAAGGAGTGATGTCTATAAAGCCACCTCTATTCAATGGAAGCAATCTAATATTCTGGAAGGTACGAACAAAAGCATATCTGCAAAGTCTTGGTGCAGATGTATGGGCAATCGTGGAAGAAGGTTATCAATACCCGGCAAGTATTCCTATTGATGCAGCTGAAAGAAAGAAGTATGAAATCAATGCCAAAGCAGTGAATGTCTTATTGGGAAGCATGTCTGAATCAGAATTTGCTAAAGTGATGCAACTACATTCGGCAAAAGACATATGGGACAAAATCATTCTAAGCTATGAAGGAGACACAAAGGTAAAGAGTGCAAAACTCCAAACTCTTAGAATTGAATATGAAAATTTGAAGATGCATAGTGATGAAAGTGTTGCCAGTTTCTTTCTTCGTCTAGATGATATTGTAAATCGAATGAGAAATCTGGGTGAAACCATAACCGATACTACTCTGGTGGAAAAAGTCTTAAGATCCTTGACTTCAAAATTTGACTCTAAAGTTTCAGCTATTGAAGAAAGGCAAGATCTGCAAACTCTTACTATTGTTCAATTACATGGTATTCTGATTGCTTTTGAAATGAGACAAGGAGGTCCTTCTCAAATCGGAGAAGCTGCTTTTAAGGCGTCTGCAAAAGGAAAGGAAAAGGAAGTTGTCAAAGAAACCAGCTATATATCCGAAGAAGAAGAAGCGAATTTTGTGAGAAAACTCCAACTAGGTACTGGAAGATTCAAAGGTAAGCTTCCCTTCAAATGTTTTGAGTGTGGAAAAGTTGGTCACTATGCTGCTAAATGTCCTTATAGAGAAAAACATGGTAAAGGAAAACAATTTGAAAAGAGGAAGAGTTTTTATACAAATGAAGATGATGATGAAGTATCTAGTGAAGATGAAGAAGATTCTGACCATGATCTGAAAGTGCTCATGGCAAAGAAGCAAAAGAAGAAGGCTACTCGAAGCAAGCAAATACCTCAGAAATCATGTCTAGCAGAAATTGAAGGAGATGAAACAGGTATTAATCGTTGTTCCTGTATTTTACTTAACTGTATATGCAAAGGTAATGATAGTGAAAGTGATAGTATGGATCTAGAAGAAGCTGTCAAAATTAAAGATAAAGAAGATTCTGACCAAGCTCTACAAGTACTCATGGCAAAGAGGAAAAAGAAGAAGGCCACTCAAAGCAAGGAGATGTCTCAGAAAACTTGTATAGCAGAAATTGAAGAAGATGAATCAGATAGTGATTGGGGTCCTTGTAATACTCTTCTTTGTGCAAACAATAGTGAAGATAGTGAAAGTAAAGTTGTGGATCTAGAAGAAGCTATCAAGATCAAAGTTGAAGAACAACAAAAAGAAATTGATAAGAAAGATTCTATCTACAAAGAGATGATCTCTCAAATGAAAGAACAAATAGAAATACTGAATGGACAGGTGGACAAGTATCAAAGGTTTCATACTTATGCATCCAATCGAATTAAAGGACTAGAAGCAGAAATCAACGATCAAAATGCAGATCTCGAAGAATCACGCAAGAAGAATGAAGGACTTGAAGCTACAATCATCTCTCTACAAGCAGATCTTGAAGCATCAAGTAAACCTCTACAACCCTTTGAAAAGGAAGGCCTTGAAGAAGAAATCATCTCTCTCAAAGAAGATCTGGAAAAATCAAATAAGAAGAATGAAGAGCTGCAACAAACATGTGAAGAAAACGAAAATTGGTTGAAAGAAGAGATTCTAAATCTGAAGGATCAAGTAGAAGATGGAAGAAGAAAAGAAGAAAGCATGACAAAGAAATGTCAAGCCTTGGAGGTTGAGGTAAACATTCTCAAAGGTAAATTAGAAGAAAAGGTTAAACTTTTGAGGTTTCATGATAGTACTAATATCTTGGACAATATTTAGAGTAATCAAAGGTCTCCTGCTATCAAACTTGGTCTTGGTTTCCATGAAACTGTTAAAGGAGAATCTAGCTCACAAGGAAGTGCTAAAAATTCAGAGGATGTCAATGTAAAACCTGAAGTGTTGAAAGAGACAAAAGGTCAACCAACAATGATGAAATCTCAAAGGAAATCAGTCAATAATGTTGAATGCTTTAAATGTCATAACTATGGGCATGTTGCAGCAAATTGTAGGAGCAGATCATTTCAGCCTCAAACAAACAGTTCCTACATAGAAAGGTACTCTGGTTTCTTCAAGGGATATTGTTTTTCATGTAACAAGTATGGACATAAAGCAGCTGATTGTAAAAGGAGGAAGATTAGAAATACACATTATGATTCTTATGCTTATTTCTCTGGACACATGAGATGTTATTCTTGTAACAAGTATGGACATGTAGAAAAGGAATGCAGGTTGAACAGATATGAGAAATTGGATAACTTCCAGCACACAAATAGAAAGTTAAAACAAATCTGGAAAAAGATGGAGGACCAATCAGAAACGTAGGGAATATTGACCCTACTACAGTCCTTAAGCACGAAGATTACTTCTACGATTAATTGCGGGAATAGTGGGATACATTATGAGATTTAGTAAATTGTATCGTCACGGGGGAGCAATGTATGATGACTCTCATGGTTGATTTGATTTTTACAGTTTATATGTATTTACGACGCCAGGCATCGATGAAGAAGGCAGTGCAGGGAAGTACAAGTTTAGGGAGATGAAGGAATGTGAAAAATTTCTATGCTTCACTTTCCATACGCAGGTTCGATGAACACAAGTCATATACACGCGAGTTCAGAGAAGACACGATCACGTATACACGAGTTCATTCACATAAAACCGCGTATGGCTGATTGCTGACAAATTTCTGTTGGGGGTAGCTTTCTTCAGCACAGCTACAGTGCTGTTTAGTATCTCTGGTATCTTTGGTGGTGTTCCAGTTCTTATAATACTGTTTCAATCTCTGATGTTTTAAAGATGCCTTGATGATTGGTTGAAAGTGTTCAGGATGCGCAAACTAAGGGGGAACCTTAGTCATATGGAAAAGATGCTTGGATGCACAGATTCAGGGGGAGCACTAGCCTTGCTGAGTACAATGCATTGTTGGCATTATGATGGTTCTGAAATATGTTCTTTTTCTTGAAGTCTTTCTGGTGTTGGTCATAAATGGTCATATTTGTAATTTGATGAAAAGGTCTTGTTGAGACCCATGATGTAAAATTGTAATATTTAGTCATGTAAGGACTTGTCAAATTTTTAAACCCACTTAGTTGGGTAGATGAGTCAAATTTGTAAACCCACTTGGTTGGGTAGCTGAGTCAAATTTTGTAAACCCACTTGGTTGGGTAGCTGAGTTGAAATGTGTAAACCCACTTGGTTGGGTACTTGAGTCTCATATGTAAATCCACTTGGTTGGATATTTAATGTAAGTATGAGTCTTTGGTGATAGGAAGTTCATAGAGTCATGTACTTCTTTGAAAAATATGTTTGAAGATTCAGCATGAACTCAGGGGGAGCTTGGTCACTTCAGTATACATCAGTTCTGCAGAACAGGGGGAGAGTGTGTTGGTTTTGATCCGCCCTTTGCCCTTGATGTCAAAGGGGGAGAGTGACATGGTGTTTGAATGAAGAGAAAGAATGATGTCAAAGAACAGGGAGAGTGACATGGTGTCATTGTATTCTTAATATACCTATCTGTTGTGGTGATCAAACACCATCGTGGTTGCCATCAAGTCCAAAGGGGGAGATTTTTGGCAATATGATGCAGAGTGTTGTCCTTGATGGCAACCCACTGAATGAAGATGAAGACATGAGATTGTTGGCATGTGTTGTCCTTGATGGAAATACACCTGATGAAGTTATTCTTGACTTGATGGACTTGGTAAATGATGTAAATTTGATGTGATATGATGTTTGTTGACAATATGATGTAGAGAGTTGTTCTTGAATGGCAACCTACCTGATGAAGATGATGGCAACTTACTTGATGAAGTTGTGCTTGATAGAATATGTCTTGATGAAACTGTTTAAAGATGAAAATCTGATGTATCTACAGAGAGTACAGAAGGTAATGAAGAAAGGAATTCAATATGTGCTAGATCTATGATGAAAAGAGTATGTCTCAAGGCATACGCGGATTTGCCTAGGAGAAGTCGCGTATGCACGCGGTAAAGTACGTGCCAAGTCGCGTATGGGAAAAAGCGCTCATAAAGTGCAAAACCTGGGGTAACCACCATGGTATTGACCCATTGTATTAGGTAATGATTCGTCTAAATGACCCCGTCCAGGAATACCATCGGAAGTAATGTAGTTTTGGGCTCATGGTATTGTTTTGGCTCATGGTATTGAAAAAGGGGCTCATGGTATTGAAAAAGGGTAAACCTATATAAAGAGAAGAAATTCATTGTGCAAATCATGGGTGTGGGTGCAAGATGTCTGAGCTTGAATGAATACTTCTCTCTGAAGTATATCTGAATGGAAAGGGTTACAGTTGAATGATAGATCTGAATGTATGATGCACCAATGATGAAGAAGGGGGTCTAGATCTGAAATGTACTTGTATTTTCTAGATCTATTTATGGAATGATTAGATCTGTGAGGAGGCGAACATCTGTCTGAGGTAAAGGGTAAAATCTGAAGTGATGTATCTATGGTGAAGAATTGCAATGACATAAAAGTCTGAAGAACCATACGCTAGTTCGCCGAAGAGGAAGCGCGTATATACGCGGCTTCGCTGAAGAGAAAGCGCGTATGCGCAATAAAATTAGCTCTGTAATATGTACAGAAGTATACGCTGGTTTATGTGAATGGAAGCGCGTATATACGCGACATCAGAGAAAGGAAAGCGCGTATGCAAACTAGGGTTTGCTGAAGTCTGTGGTAAGAAATGTCTGATCTGTTCTGCTGGTTTACTGATATCTGTCAGTGAGTTATATGTATCTGTTTCATGGTTGATTGTGCTTAAAAGTATGGAAAGGGTCCAGTCTGAAAATATGATGAAACGTGGCCTGCAAGTGGTGTCCTAAAGGAAGCCTTGGATCTAGTGTGAAAATTGATGAAACGTGGTCCATAGAGGTGCTGAGGGTTGTAGCCTTTAGTTAGGGGTCGTAGCTCCCTTCCAGGTGAGGCTGGTAAACAAGAGCAGGGGGTCGTAGCTCCCTTCCAGGAGAGGCTGGTAAATGAGTCAGGGGGTTGGAGCTCCCTTCCAGGAGAGGAGTTTGGTAAGCAGACCGACCCATGAGTGCCCTTCCGGGGAGAGGTGATTGACGAGCGCAGTGGGTGCACTGCGTGCTGGTAAGTCTGCACACCCAAACACATATGTTGTAAGATGTTTTCTCTATAATAAAATATTGAAGGTGAGCAAGCTGTACAAGGTGGTTTTCTCCCGACTTGGGTTTCCACCTAAAAATCCTGGTGTTCATGTGTGATGCTTTGTGTGATGGTTTATTCTATTGTTACTACACATGTTTACTATTAACTTAACATCAGATGAATGAATAGTGCAAAGAACTAGGTTAATAAATATCTGCATATTTAGATCTCTGCTAATACGCGAGTTTTATGAAGGATATTCGCGTATATACACGATTTTACTAAAGGAAAGTAGCGTATGGGTTTTAGAGAGTGAAAAAGTAAAAAATTTTGAATATGCTATAAATACTGATTCACCCCCCCCTCTCAGTATTTTTCCCAACACCCGAAATTCCATGGATAGGTTTATTCTTAGGTCCTGACAATTAAACTCAGACAAAATCTTGGCTAGACCCTGTCCCTTGATGAGCTTTGTGGGACGTATGTCTAATTCATATTCTTGGATTTTAGAAATACATTTGCCCCTTTTGCCCTCACTATCCCCTTGAATCAAAGTATCTTTAACTGCGGTCGTAGGTATGAAAGCAGTGATGGCTGACTGTAGGATGTAAATACATAATGATTTTAAGGACTTCACCAAAGCTTATGTCTGCTTCTCTAGAATTTTGGATTTTAGCTTGGCATCTCGAAGTAACTCACTAAAAGAGGCGATGGGTTGTTCATAACCTTCCTCATTTTTCTGTAAAATTACTGTGGCTATAGTATGCGGGGAGGAAAATGAGAAGATCATGAATGGTTTACTGTAATCTGGTCCTGCTAATACTAGAGCTTCTGCAAAAGCACTATTAATCCTATTAAATGTTTCTCTTGGCTCATTCGTCTGTTTCACCTCATTGCTTTTCTTGAGCATTTCAGTGATATGCCGAACTATTTCTGCGTAGTTCGGGATGAACCTTCTTAAAAAATTTATGCGCCCGAGGAAAACCTGAACTTCTTTCTTATTACGGGGTAAGGATATGTCGTTGATCACTTCCACCCTTTTTGGGTCAATCTTTAATCCTGCTTTGGTAACGATATGCCCCAGTAATTTTCCTTCTTCTAAAGCAAACATGGATTTTTGAGGATTTAGAGACAGACCATACCTGTGACATTTTTCAAAAGTCTAGCGTAGATGTTCCACATGTTCGGCATCATCCTTTGAAAAGCCTGTGATATCATCCAAATATACCACCACGAACTTGTCTTTTTCTCGCATGAAATCGATGTCCATTGCTCTCTGAAAGGTGGCCCCGGCTTTGTCAGACCAAAAGGCATACGAGCATACATGAAGGTACCCCATGGTGTGGTGAACGCAGTCTTATTCTGATCTTCTTGAAGGACTGCCACCTAGTTATATCCCGAGAATCCATCCATCATGGACATTCAAGAAGACCCAACCACTTTTTGCAGTATGTGGTCCATTTTAGGGAGGGGATAATTATCTTTAAGGGACACCCTGTTCAAGTTCCGAAAGTCTACACACAACCTTATTTCTCCATTTTTCTTTCGGACTGGCACCAGGTTAGCCACCCATTCTGAATACCTTAGAGGTACAATAATCTTAGCCTTCAGGATATTCTTGATTTCATTCTCTATGGCGGGGAGAAGAAAAGGATTAATCTTCCTTAGTTTCTGCTTATGCGGCTTGGTCTCGCCCTTAATGGGATCTTGTGTTGGATGATGCTTATGTCAAATGTTTTAAGATCTTGGTAAGACCAAGTGAAAACATCCCTATAGGAGTGAAATAGCTGTACATACCTTTCTATGTGTTCTTCCAAGACTCCTTTAGATAATTTGACTATCTTAGGTTCTTCTTCCGTCCCAACGTTAACATCTTCCACCTAGGCTTCTGGTGTTAGTTTACTGGGGCTGACGGGAACGTAGTTCTTATCAAACAACCTCTCCAAGGGTACTAACCCTCTGGGGATCACATTTCCTTTCAGCTGCAACACTTTGTGACCAGCCACTCTCTCTTGCCATTTATTTTGGGGTTTTTCTTCAGTTTTCTCTTCCTCCCCGGTATCAATAACCAAGTTAGAGAACTCCCCAATAGTCTCCATGAAGTGTTTTCATCTGTTCTTCATCTTCAAAAACTTGCTAATGTTTGACATTGTTTGGGATGGAAGGATGGTAACGCACCTCCACTTCATATCTCAGAAATGGATTCTGAGGTGGACGGAAATTGCTTGCTGCCATAGCCAGTGAATCTGCTATCCTGTTCTGATCTCTCGGCATAAAATATATGTTAAATGCTAAGAAAAAAATTTCCACAAGGTCCCACACTTCATTTCTGTATGCCCTCAGCTGAGGATGTTTGGCTTGACACTGGTTCTTTATCTGCCTCACCACCAACTTCGAAACTACAAAAACTTTAAGGCTCTGAATGTTCATACTCTTGGAAGTTTAAGGGCCCAGAAGAAAAGCTTCATACTCTACCACGTTGTTAGTGGCTTCATACTCCAATTTGAATGAGAAAGGCACTAATTTTCCATTAGGGGAGATCAGGAGGACCCCTGCTCCATTTCTTTCTCTGGAGTTTGCTCCATCAAAGTGTAAGGCCCACATTCCCCTTTCATCATCGCTTGAGGAATGTTGGGATTTTAGTAAGTTGAATGATGTTTCTTACAAAAAATCTTGGTCCTCCTCAAGCATCAGACAAAAGAACTCCCATTCCTTGCTATAAAATGGGGAGTTTACTGAGCCATCGGCTTTGGTCACCATTTTTACAAATCTTGATTCCCTATACAACCTTCTTTCTTGTCCTCCAAACACTGGAATAGTTGCATAAGTAATATCCAGCTTGATCGACCCTCCAATCTTTGTACCCCATGATCTGGATAGAAGCATTTCGAAACGGGCTGGGATATCGGCAACTACTATGTCCATGACGACACTCTTGGGCAGGATCTGAGCCAAATTTACCACCAGATCTTTAATCATCCCGAGACATTTTACCCATTTGGAGTCAAACGAATAGAGGTCTTTGTAGGGTCGGGTGCTCTGCAGACCTAGCTGTTCCATGACTGAAAGTGGTAATAGATTATGTGAAGCTCTCGATTCCAACATACAATTAATGTAACAAAAAATCATGGATAACTAAAGAGACATAAAAGGGTGGGGTTGCAAAGTCTAACTCTTCTACATGGGGGCCAAAAACTACCATGGCCCTTTCTTCTTGAAGGTTAAGAGAATCTGGGAGTGAAGTAACTCCATAAGAGAGCATAAACTGAGAGAATTGAGCTTTATAGGAGGGCCGTTTTAGGAGTTCAGCCAAAGGAATAGGGATTTTGACTTTTCTAGCTCTTTTTGGAGATTGAACACAGTGGGCCCTTTTTCTACAAAGGTCTCTTTTGGTTCCTTGATGAAGATAGGAGGATTTTTGTCAGTGTACATACCTTTAGCATGAGTAAGAGGGTTGGGCACGAACTTGGATGATGATGCAGGGGCACCTTTCTGTCCGGAAGGTTCTTCGATAGGTTTCTTGCCTTTGTTATCAGACTTTGGGAGGGCTGATTCCTTGGAAGGTGACTCTTCCTCTTGATCTTGAGTACGTTTCTGTTTCCTAGAAGACCAAAGGTCATACTTCTTTTGGAATTAGGCTTGCATAAAATCCACAAACTGTTTGCAGTAATCATCTATGTCAGTTTCTTCAGTGGATTTTACCTTCCCTCCCTCTTCTTCTTCTTCTCATAGAGAAAGTTCTATCTCTTCTCCTTCCGAATAAGCGAAGAACTGATCATCTTGCCCGTCTGGAGCATCTTCGGTAGGGCCCTCCATTTTTCCTTCCAAATATAAGGGGGGATGTATGTGATCTCGTTGCTCTTTTCTGTCCCTTTACAGGATCTACGGAGGTGGTTTCCTATGCTGCTGATTATACCCTCTGTTAAAATCAGGCTAAGCCGGCCAAGAGGAGGCATTCTTTGCTTCAAGTTCTAGTTTCACCAGCTTGTTAGAAATATTTTTAATCATTTTTTTCATCTCCTCAATTTTATAATCTGAGACTTCTTTTTCTTGACTTGAAGAAGTGGCTTCTTCTTTACCCTTTCGCCTGAAATCATGGTCCAATCTGCCTTTCGACTTTCTTGTAGAAGTGAAGTTAGCTTGTACTTCTAAAGCATCTGTCTGAGCTTGGTCAAGAGAAGCAGATTTTATCTCACTTAGAGTGAAGCCGAATTCAGATTAAAATGCTCCCACGAACACTACCTTAGCAGCAGCTTGAGGTGGCTTTATATCAGCTGGCAGGTTGGTGTACAGCTTATTTAATATATTTATAAACTCTGCTACGTCCTTGCTGTGTCTTTTCTTCGATGTATTGAATTCTATGAGACAATAGCCATGGTCTCTTTTCTCTCCCCACTTCCGGGTGAAAGAATTTTCCATCTCTTCATAGTTAGTGATGGAGTTTTCCCCAAGAGTTTTGAACCACTTCCTTGCTTCTCCATCCAAATATTGGACGAATAATCTCAGAACTACATCCAACTGTTCTACATTGAAATTCTCTACAAAGGCACAGAAATCTTCCAAATGCTTTTGTGTAGTATTGATGTCTTCCCTGGTAAACTGGGGCAAGTACTTCATGTAGTCTTGGGGCATGTCATTCAGAATCTATGGTAATGCCAGAGGGGCATATTTATTTAACAAGAAGCGGGGATGTCATGAGGTGGGTGGTTAAGCTAGAGGCGAGTTTTGCTGAGTGACACTAGAAATATGTTGAACAGTGGTCTGTAAATTTTCTTGGGCAAGTAGGATTTGAGGGATAGTCACTTGATTTATTTCTTCGACTTCTGCGGTAGGATGGAAAAATCTTGATGTATCTACAGACTCTGCCTTGTCTTTTATCTCCAAATTTTCAAGGAAAATGTTATCTGGTGGGTATTCAAGCACTCTAAAGTAGATCCAGGACCTTGAACCTAAGCTTGTTGGGAGGAAGACGAGGAGTCTTCTAAGGAGAATCTGGGTATGTTCGTATGTACAGGCTACTTTTCCTTCCAGATTCTCTTAAATAGAATTTTTTCTGGATCAGATACAGAGGGTGTTCTCAACTGAGAAGTATCTGACCTTAGCTGAGGCTTTTGATAAGCCAGGACTGCAAATAGATTTAAAACTTTGAAAGACTGTGGATTCGCCAAGATGAGGGATATACAACTCTCAACCCTTCATGCTCACCTGATTTTGAAGGGTGAATATGATTTTGTCGTACCCAGGGATAATATATTCAAATTCGTTCCCCAGCAACGATGCCAAAAATATGTTGTAGCTCCTAGAGACAGCCCTGAGTTGTGAAGGACCAGTGCCTAGGTCAGCTTAAAGCCAAGAGGATTCAGAAAAACTTTCCATGGTCTGAGATATAAATCCTCTTGTTTATAAACTATTTTTAAAACTTCATAAGGTGGGACCGAGACCTCAGGAACAAAGATATACCAGCAGTGATACCCAATAGTAAAACAATAATGGTCTTATAAGTACATTATCAAAGATGAGTCTGGATTTTAATAAAGCTGTGAGGAGGGCTAGATCATGAAACACAGTGTACAGTTATCAAAATATGAAAGCATGGTAACAATGACAACAAATGGAGAGAGTATTAACTACATATAGGCTTATTATCATATAAGAATCTATCACCAGCTAATATTAGAAGAAATGCGAGTAAATGAGATGTAACATATGAACACAATATCAAAGCTCTGAGCCATATTTAAAGCACCATAGACCAATAGACATGAGTATCTTGGATAGATAAATTCATTTCCAGTTAATCAAGCACTCGCATTCTAGTAGCTTATGATATAAAAAGAGTGATGAAGTGCCAAAACATTTGCATTACAATATAATGGAGAAAATACAAACTGTGACCGATCTCACCAGGAATCCATCTCATAGCAAAATAATTTCATTTGGTCTTCCAACGGGATTCTTCAACGTAAACCACAAGAAGGCCTCAAAACTTTACAAAAGGGGGATTTACAATTAACAGTCTCTATTTTTGAAAATATGGAACCCTTCTATAAACTCAGGTTGTTTCTTTTATAATCCCTTGTTTACCGTTAGTAGAAGATATTTTGGATCAAAATTTGTTCACAAAAATATCTTTTCCGTTGCTTGTCTCTATCAGAATCAAAACTGATGATGAGGAAAAACGCCTCTCATCATCTCTATAATGGCCTTAACATAGCTAACAACTGAAAACAAAACAACTTAAACAGAAAATAAAAGTGCATATGGTGAAATGAAGATATCACCCAATATTAAAAAGTAAAAATAACAAGTAAAAAGGCCACTAGGGCCAGATCATGATCATCATTTTTTAGAGGAACGGGGCGTAGCAGCGGCTGGCTGATTTGGAAGCACCGATGACGTGGTGGAACCAGCTTTATGCTTCAGAGGAGGCGAGGACTGGAGGGATGGTGTGGTGACTGGTACATTTACATACTCACTGCATTTCTACCATATGGTCACCCCTGGCGGGGGCATAGTGGAAAAAATCTCCCCTAAGGCCTATATATCAGTCAATTTCGAGTAATCCACATGTACGGCCAAGTTCTGTTTGATCTGACAGAGAAAGGAAATCTCCTTGCCTAGGGCAGCAATTATAGTTTCAGCTTTCAGGCGAGTAGTTTTCTCTAGGGAAGATTTGTCTGATTCATAACCGCTGTCAACTTCTCTTCGTAATTAGTTAGACCTGGAAATGCAGCAGTCGTAGGATCCCAACATGATGGGAGGCTTGCTTTCACTAGCTTATCCCACTCTTTCTCAAACTTCCCCACTCCCTTGGCAACCTGCTCCAATCCACTCAATGCATTTACACGAGCGGTCTCTTTCTCAATTACCCTTCTGATTTCCATCACTTCCCTGAAACGGTCTTCAATCCCTTGGAAAATCAACTCTTTAGAGCCCAATCCATTTAGGTAAGTGATATACTTCTTGGTCATGACCACCTTTGCCTCGGCTTCCGCTTGTCCTTCCTGCAACTTCCCTTTGAACAATCAGACAATAGTCTTCTTCTCATTTATTAACATAATTAATTCCAATGTTTCCTTACCTCCGATACGATGTCGGTCTAGATGAGGCACTTGGATTCTAGGAGGGTTGCGTTTCCTTTCATCTGATTGTTTATATCTTTGATAACTTTTTCCTGTTGCAGAGTCTCTCTCTTCGCTCCGTCTACCTCTTCTTGCAGGGCCACTATTACCTTATCGTTTTGTTCCAACCTAGCTACCAACTGCTGAACTCTCTACTGTGCTGTAAGGGCTTAATTTTTCGAGACCTGTAGGTATGACAGAGCCTTGTTTAACTGTGTTGGGGTAGCACCTGTTGTATCTGAAGTTGGAATCATGCAGACATGAGTATCCCATTTCTCTTACAATTCGGCCAATCTCTGTATGAGGGCAAAAATTTCTGAAACCGTTTTAGCATTCTCATCCCTTTCCCGAGCAATGGTATCAGTGAGGGCCGATTTATCTCTTTCTGCCTGGGCTAATTCCTCAAGTTGTATGTATTCCCCATGGGGAATGTTGAGTCTCCTCCTTAACTCTAAGTTCTTGACCTCTAAATCCAATATGATTTTCCTTCGGATTCCTTCTTTATCGCTTCCTTTTTCACTCATTATCCTTCTGAGATGGTGCATGTTATTGCTGATCCCCCTGGCACTAGCCCTTTCTTTTTATGATTCTCTAATACATCTTTGTATTTGTCTTCCAGCTTCCTTAATGCGAGCACAAGCTTCACAACCTCGCCCCTGAGCATGTCCTCGATGCATTGGTGAAGGCCAAGTTTGTTGGTTAAGGGGACCTTTGATAGATTCACAGCAACCTCCACAGCTTTGTAGCTGACTTCATCAGCAGTAGGGTCTAGCACTGCCTCCGTGATAGCTATTATCAATTGTTCTTTATCCATAGCCAGCTCTGAGGTGAGCCAGGTCTGATACTTGTCCATGAACCTGACCAATTCTGCTCGGAGTTTCTCCTGTACTGTCCGGTTTCTGTTTCTAATTTCTTCCCTTACTTTAGCTTTGTTTATTGAAACAAATTGTGATATCCCAAAGGGTTCCGAAGAGGAGGCGCCATAATAATTAACTTTGAAACCGACCTTGCTCTTATCAGGCTCCCCGTATCTTATTAGCTCCTCTTGAGGCAGCTTATCCCAGATAATCTCCACATCATCAATTCTATGTTTCTTGGAGGGATGGGAACCCTCTCCTATCTCCAAAACTTTTGGTTCCTCTGAAAAATAGGCCTCGTCACTCTGCCCTTTCCTCCCTGTACCCGCTAAAGTGGTGTCACTCCTTCCTTCTGCAACTAAAGATTCGACCTCCATCTGCGAAGCCAAGGGCCATGTGTCAAGGTTAGCTCTCCATTCAGTGAAGGGCCTAGTCTCATGCACATATGCAGTGGACCTAATCTTCCTTTTCCTATTAGAGAGAATTCCTTTTGGGTCATAGGGCCAGACTTTTCCCAGCACTAAATCCATCCCCTGAAGCAGTGTCTCCACTGTGGAGAGGGTGTGTATTGAGTTTATGGTAAAAGGGCCGATGGTGGTAGGGATCTTGAGGATATAGCTCTTCTTCACGGGAATGAAGTGGAACTGGTCCGCTTTCATGGTTTGGAAAATGTATTCAAGGGCGAGGGCGAACCCACATAGCAAGGAAAAACAGTAGGCGATAAGGGGGTACATCTGCACCATAGACCCTAATCTCGATGTAGTTGTTAAACAAATGCCAATCCCCTGTGCTTTCCTCATCGCCAAACTACAACCAGTCTTTTTGCTCGGGAAAAATCCTTGGCGGGGGGTTGTCATGAAGTATGGTGTAGGCAATGGTCATGAACTCATTCAAAAACCTTGATTAACCCCTCCCATTAGGCTGCTGATGTACTGAGACATTCCACTCAAAGATGGTTCTTGGTTTTCTATTCATTCTTGAGATTTTTTCAAGGCCCAAAGCTTTGAACTTGTCAATGTGCTCAAACAGAAAAAGGTAAAACACCAGTGAACAGAAACGGAAATCCCCCATAGAGGTTAGTTCTTGAAACTGGGTTTAAATGGCCGAGGCCAAGAAAGTGGGGATATCCAAATCGACACCCAACTGGGATATGAGCCAAAGGAGGGCTATGCATTCTTTTGACACCCTCTTGACCTCTCTGAGACCTAGAAACCCTGAGATGAAAGTGAGAATAGGATGGAAACCTTCTGTGAATGTGGTCAAGGGCACCATGTCCGAAGACGGGATGGACGTGAGACGAGAGTCTGAGATGGAAGAGAGGAATTAACTATGTTGTTTCCACAGTAGTTTGGAAAAATGACGAGACAAGGACAACTCTGTGAACTCGACATACTCCTGGCTATGGGGGAAACAGAGGGCGTCTTTAATGAGCTCAGGGGATATACGAAAAACCTTGTTTCCCTAATCTGAAAGAAATACATCCTTGCTTTCGTCATAGGCGTCTCTGAGCCAACATATGAACTCGGTGACTGGAAAGGTGGGTGGAAAAATTTGGTAATATAGGCCAGACCGAACGACTCTGAACCGGTCTTGGCCTTTCACATGGCTTTCTAACAGGTCAGGCCTGACACGGGAGACACTGAAAGGGTACTCGGATCTCGGATACGAGCCTGTGTGTTAATGAGGGGTTCAGGTCCAGGGATGGCCCTAACTTCGCGGACTTGAGGGGTTTCAGGTTCAGACTCTATAGACTTGACTCTCTTGATTACCATTTTGAATGAGTAAAGCGGAAGGAAAATCGTAAGGAGCAGGAATGGCTAAATACCTGTAGCCAGTGTGGAAAAACTAAGAGGGAAAGCGACACAGGGGCTGAAAGTGACCTGGTGCTGTAATCCAAGCTTAATTGCTAGGAAATTTTGTAAAAAAAAGTAATTTACCAAATATGGGCATCAGGCAAGGTTAAACAGGCCATAAATTTACAAAAAATGAGGCTCGGGTAACAACTCGGAGGGTTGACGTCATAAGGACGTCGACACTAAGGCACGAGGCATTTGGTTGTTGGCTATTAGGAGCTGGGTAGGTGTGAGCCACGAGCCGGGTTATTACAGGTACTAGTCGTGTACCAGTTTTCCTGACTTACCTTACCTTTGCTTTTACGTGTGCCACCTGTTAGTTTCAAGGGGTCCACCGTAGAGTTTTGGTGGGGACCTGTGAAGTCTCTTTGCGCTGCACCACCACTCCACAGAATGGACGAAATCTGCCCCACCAACCAGTGACGTCATGAGTTCCAGGGGTATAGCTCCGTTCCCCTTATACATTCCTTGGTACCCCCAGAATCCCTCCACGTGGCAGCGTTACTCAGGCTGTCCCATTGTATGGCCCGCGGCTTCTCTACTTAGCTATAACCACCATTGAATCCTTTTTCCATATTTTCTCTATGAGGGGAGGGCATTGCATATTTCCCTCATATTTATTGGTCTGCTTACACTTCCAAATACTATATCTTTGCTTACCTCAAGTTATTTTTTTTCCAAACCTTGTGAGTTAAGGGTTATCTAACAACAACGCAGATAAACACTCAGGGTTATACCAACCGCAACCCCACTTTCCAGGGTTCCCCGCTGAACAGAATTAAAACGCAACTGAATACTGTGAAATATGCAAAGGCATTGGTCATCCTCTGTGATTATGCCCAATTTTACAAAAATATTCCAACATCCCGAACTATACATCTTGTGAATTTTGCGCTTCTACCATGCATAATACAAAGCAGTGTAGAACCCTCGATGCACTGGCAGAACGATTGGAAAGACCATATTATAGGGTGAATGAAAATCCAAGGGGTTGAGGAGGAGGAATGAGAGGGGGAAAAAACAGAGGAAGAGGACCCATAAAGTGCTATAATTGTGACCAAGAAGGGCATGTAGCACGAGAATTTCCGCTACCAAGAATACCATGGTGCTCCCAGTGCAGGGTCAATACTCACGCAATTGAAGATTTTCCATAACTGATCAAGATATGGGAGGAAAGAGCAAGGAAGAGAGGAGCGCATCTAGTTAATGCAGAACCAAGAATAGTAGAAGCTCGGTCCATGAAAAATGTAGCCATAATAACCCGGGGAGGAAAGAAAATAGGGGAAGATGCACAAGGTATAGACCCAGTAAAGCTCATCAGGCTCGCATCTCCAAAGAACTCTTTCCGATTGGAAATGCAAAAGTAGTATATTAAGGAGGCAGTGGAAGCATTTTCACAGATAAAGGGGAGAAAAGGTATTGAGATTCCACAACCAACCTCTGAAAAAGAGAAGGAGGCTCATACAAGCACGTTGATTGGGGAATGGTTCTGACTATTCCTGAGGATTGTAACCAATGCACCAATGCTAGAACAACTAAAGCAACATCTAGATTTGGTGGTGCAAGAGAATGTAGAACTGGGAGAGTCAAGAAAGTCAATAGAGAAATATATTAGAAGGATAAAAACGAACAAGAGAAGAACCGACAAAGAATTCCATGTGAACACTCAAGTCATGAGATTCCAGATCAAAGACACAATGCTCGATCTAGGATTAGATGTTAACATCCTACCTAGAAAGACATGGGAAGCGCTGGGGAGGCAAAAGTTGACATACTCGCCATTACAGCTCCGAATGGCAAACCAATATTGTATTTTACCAATAGGAAGGCTAGAAGAGGTCGAGGTCGATGTCGCAGGAGTGAAAACATATATAGATTTTGAAGTGATAGACATCATGGGGGACAAGGATCCATATCCTGCTTTATTGGGGATAGACTAGGCCTTCGAGAATTATGCAGTGATTGACTTAAAAAAAAAATTGATGGTATTTGAAGATGGGGAAGTCAAGGTAACTCAACCACTTGACCCATACCAAGGACCCCGATATACAGAGACTGTGGATAACAGAGAGGATTCTCAACTCCTCGATCACCTGTACCAGATGACGGGAGGGAAGAGAGAGGACTATATCAATCCAATAGCAGGAGGGACCGTAAGGGAGAGAAGTGTTCAGAGTTCAGATTTGGGCTCAGAAATAGCTTGGGAGGATCAGCAACAGGGAGGATACGAGACCAACACTCGAAGATGCACCAATATTCGGGGAATCAACTGGATTGGAACTGAGGTAAGAGGATATCCGACTCTGTCAGATATGCATGCTGTAGATACGTTTATCGCAAAAGTAGAAGAAAGGGTACCATTAGAACACAAAGTCCCCCTTATTGATGGAGCATTGCAGCCTATGTTAGCAAGATGGTGGGTCAACCATTTCAACTCACTTCGGCAGTGGGAAGAGGTTGCAACAACACTAAAATCTAGGTTCGAGCAAACTTCGGGACCACAAGTCATGGGAAAGTACCAAGGGGATTCTGACCCCATGAAACATTTAAGAAAGTGTGAGTATAAGTGGAAGCAATAAGGGTATCCAAAACCCCTGTGGATACATAGTTTTATACATTCACTAGACACAATTCCAAAGACCTGGTATTTGACAGAGGAGAAAAAGAGAGGAACAGGTACTTGGAAAGAAGTTGCGGAAAAGTTTGTGCAAATTTTTTTCTTTAAAGAGGAAAAAAACTCAGTCACAGAGGCACTCCAAGCTATTAGAAAGGTATTATTTTTCCCATAGATGCAGGAAAATGAAGAACTATCGCTCTGAAAACAAAATATTAAAGATTCAGTAGCATGCAAACGAATAGATTCTGAAATGGATGATGATGAATTAGAGAACCTCCAACACTTGTACTTTGAAGAGAAAGAGGGGGAGTGAGATATACAGGAGGAACCAACCATAGAAGGACTGCACCTGTTACCCTTGAAGACGAAGAAGCTAAACATTGGAACCATGGAGAAACCCAAAATAGTGTCCATTGGAGACTACTGGGATACAAAAACGACCAAGGAAATTTTCGACCTATTACAGGAATATGAAGATCTATTCCCATCCTCAATAGCGAAGCTAAAGGGGATAAAAGGGGACCTGGGGGAAATGTGCATAGTCTTGAAGCCTGATGCAAGATCGGTGAAGCATAGGCCTTACTGCCTAAATCCAAGGGTAAAGGAGAAAGTCAAAGCAGAAATAGACAAAATTCTGAAAGCAGGGCTGAATTTTCCAGTGGTGGATGCAGAGTGGGTTAGTCCCATTGTGATACAAAGCAAGAAGGATAAATATGAGATTAGAGTATGTGTCGATTACAGGAAGTTTCAACAATGCATGCATACATGATCCATTTCCTACTCCTTTTAGTGACGAGGTTCTCGACAACGTAGCAGGAAATGAAGCCTATTCATTCACAGACGGATTCTCGGGATATAATCAAGTGAGAATAGCAGAGGAGGATAAGAAGAAGACCACCTTCACAACTGAATGGGGATCGTTTTCATATCATGTCATGCCATTTGGACTAAAGAATGCACGAGTGGTGTTTTCACGAATAGTGATAACTGCATTTCAGGACTATATCCATAAGTTCCTTGAGCTATATATGGATGATTGGACAGTTTACAGTTTACTGAAAAATCATGCAACTTTGCTCAGAATAATTTTTGACAGACGCAGACAACTCCAAATCTTCCTCAATTTAAATAAATGCATCTTTGCGGTACCTTTCGGGATGTTGCTAGGGCATGTTGTTTGTAAACAGGGTGTTTGTGTGGATCCAACAAAAGTACCAGTCATTGTTAACATAGAAGCACCCGAGACTATGAAATAGTTAAGATCACTACTCGAGCATACTGGGTACTACAGAATATTCATCCGAAACTATGCAAAGATAACAACACCATTGGAAAAGCTATTGCAGAAGTCAGAGCAATTCATGTGGAGCGACAAATGCACTAATGCCCTCAACACATTAAAGGAAAAAATAGCAAGCACACCCATCCTCGTTCATCATAACTGGGAAAAACAGTTCCATGTTCATATTGATGCCTCCAACATTGCATTATGAGCAGTGTTAGCTCATCCAGGAGAAACTTCTGTGGATCATCCAATCTATTTTGCAAGCATGAAGTTGTCTACTGCTGAAAGGAACTACACAACAATAGAACGAGAAGCTCTTGTGATGGTGTACTCTCTTCAGAAGTTTCGTCATTACCTATTGGGAGGTACGTTCAAATTATTCACAGACCACTCAACATTGAAGTACCTAGTTAACAAGCCTGTGCTTGAAGGAAGGATCTATAGATGTCTCCTACTGTTCCAAGAGTTCACCTTCAAAGTAATAGTGAAACCGGGGAGGTTAAATGTGGGTCCTGACCATTTATCAAGGTTAGAGAATGGAGAGAATGTGGGATCCCTTGACGATCAGTTGCCAGATGCTGATCTCTTGAGAGTAGAAGCCATCCTAGACTATCTGGAGCAGATAGTAGTATATTTGGCTATAGGAAAGTGCTCAGGAGAATACACAACAGCTCAAAGAAGGCATTTGGTTGTAAAAGCATCTGAATATCAACTGATAGCGGGACAACTATATAAGAAGGGGTTGGACCATGCCTTGCAGAGATGTGTCATGGAATATGAAAGGAAGAATACCTTGTTGGAGTGTCACTGCGAAGTTGCGGGGGGCCATGTTGGCTCAAAACCCACCGCAAGGAAAATATTACAGGAAGGGTTATGGTGGCCCAGAGTTCAAAAAGATAGTAAAGCATATGTAATGAAATATATATCTGCCAAAGTACATGACGTCCATCGCACCGGGATGAGTTACCACTGCAACCTGTAAGAGCACTACAACCATTTGAAAAATGGGCCATTGACTTCATGGGGCCAATTGCACTTGTGGGAGGACATTCATAGGCAAGGTACATAATAACCGCAACAGATTATCTCACAAGATGGGCAGAGGCAACTGTTGGGTACCGGATTTGTATACTTTCCTCTCCCATTTTACCATGTTTTTCTATCTCTTTCTACCATTATTATTCTTAAAATGCATGAGGTAAAACCATTCTTCCTATATTTCATGGGATATTTTATTAATGATGTATTTGTCATGGAGGTTTTACCTTTCTACGTATTAACTCTGATATTTCTTTAGATCTAGCTAAAATAGGAGCGTTGCGGCCACGAGTCAAGGCACAACCCATCATCTCCAACATCTTCCTTATTTACTGTTACAACATGACAGCCATGGATGTATCAGTGCTATCTTAGGCCTTTTACGGTTTCTTGCTGGGCAATCTAGTTGCCGTTGTAACAAGATGTATTTTTGTAACAATGAAGTTGTTGAGAGGGATCGGGGGTTTCAGGATAGTTGTATAAAGAATCCTACGGGCTGTGAATCAGGGGTTAAGCCCTTGGAAATATAGATTTTGTAATGAATTTCTTTTATCATTATTTGAATGCACAACACCCTGTTGTTTCTCTTGTAATTCGTGAGTTCACTGCAGCCCTGATCAGATATTTGGGCCCACTCTTCTGATTAGGTATTGCGTTCTCTTTATTTCCTTGCAGTGTTGTGTTTTCGTGTGATTTCTTTACTACTGTTACAGTCACGTTTAATTGCTATGGATACCTTTTATTTCTGCAGTTTATTTCATTGTTGTTACAATGACTTGTGTGTTATAGATTAGACCTGTGATTTACAGTAGACCATGTGCTTGTATCTGCATATACCTTGCCATTAGTCTTGAAATAACTAATGTCTCGGGCTGATAATTTATGTGGAGAAAAGGGTTGAATTTTGTTCATATCCCAACACCAACATTTTGGCACTGTTGCCGAGGAAGGCTAACAGGTTTAAGAACAAGATTTGCAACAAATCTCAGAGTCGATCTCTCATCTTGAGGTGGGAATTTATTTCCCAGCTTCAAGCCCTGAGCGTAAGTGCTTTGTGTTTTCTTTTTTCTTTCTTTCTTTCCTGTTTCTTTTTATTATTTTGTTTTCTGTAGAATTAATCCCTTGTCTTGGGGAAGGTGTTTTGTAAAACCTTGCCCTAAGTCCTGGGCATAGTCTAGTATTTCTGCTTTTATTTCTTGTTGTTTTCTTCTAGGGACAATTTCTCGTCCTGGGGAGGGTATGTTATTACTCTGCTTCATGTCCTGAACTTTGATTTTTATTTTTCTTTTTTTTTGTTTCTTGGGAATCTTTTCTCTCATCCCAGGGAGGAAGTTATCTGTCCTACTTCGGGTCCTGAAATTGACTGATTTTATTTGATGAACCCCCTTCACAATTTGTATGAACAAAGATTCAAATAAGAGGGGCAGAGGAATACCCCCAAAGAAAGGGAAGGATCTGGGAAGGAAGACGTACATTCAGGAAATTATTGAAAAATCTAGATCTGAGGCATCATTTCATGCTGCTGTTAGGGTTAGGTTTCAGACGAAGTCCGAAGGGCAGTCTGTGGAACAACCAGTGCCATCCACTGTACCAGAAGGTGTTCTTTCTACAGCAGAATATTTAATAAATAGGGTATCGGTGGAGGAGATATCCTCATCAACAACAGAAATGGAAGAAGTGGCAAGCAAGGGATTAGAAGAATTGAGCAACTCTACCTTGAAAGAAGAACCTCAAAAAAGGTTTTCGTCCCCAAGAGACCAAGGTAGCGCTGTAAGAATTCCTGTTGCTGAATTAAGTGATTCTGATCCAGTAAAGGAATTTTTGAAGGACTTTGAGTCATCAAGGGACCAGGGGAGTGCGGTGTGACCTTATTCGGTTGAATTACTCCAGGTAACGGCTGCGAAGCCAATTGAAATTCCAAGTGAGTATTGGAAAGTATTTATGGCACTTTTAAGTTCCTCCATTGATTTTCCCATAAGAAATGTTACAAGTGATGCACCAATGAGACCCATACCTTTGACAACCTTGCCTAGTTTTCATGGGTTCTCTTTAGAAGACTCTGATACATTCCTTTTTGAGTTTGATATTGTTTGCCGCTGATATGACTATATCACTGACGCCCAAAAATTGAAGATATTTCCCGCTACCCTGAAGGGAACAGACTTGAGGTGGTTTATGGGTCTAGGAGGGAGTAAGATTACCTAATGGGAAGGAATGAAAGAAGCTTTCTTGGAGAAATACCAATGTTATTGTAAGTCCCGTGACATTAAGGAATAAATTTTTATATTTTCACATAAAGAGGATGAAAATATGGAGGACTGTGTAGAGTGATTTAAATACATATTGCAGAGTTCTGGACATAGTGACCTAGACAAGGAAATTTTAAAGATCATTCTTCTCAGAGCACTCAGGGAAGACTCTCTGCAACTCCTGAATATAGTGGGAAAAGGGGGATGTTTCGAAAGAAAACTTCAAAACTATCTTTGATTACTGTATCAAGTGTTCACGGGGGGCTACAAGAAGTGGATAGGGGATTCAGTCATTGAAGACTTTCGGTTGAGGGGTCAGAAAAGTAGAGATTGGAAATCTATTGGAAAATCTGAGGACCGATATTCCAAGCGCACTATCAACCCAAATGGACACTCTACAGGAAAAACAAAAGTAGATAGAGTTGGAAAAAACCATGGCCATATTCTTCCCTCAGTGCAGAAAGAAACACCCTTTAAAGGAATGCCTGCTGAACACGGTGGAAGCCTGCACGATTTGTGAATAGAATCACATGAACAGTGCATGTCCTTCCTTGCCCGGGCTGAAATCAGTTTTCTAAGGAGAAAGTGAAGAAAACAAGGTGGAACATCTGTAATTTATGGGACAGAGGAAGCCATGGAAACCTCGACCACCGGCGGTGAATCTAGGTATGTTTCAGGACCCATCCCAGTACTTTAACAATTTTAGTATGGGCCCCCAATCTACACCATTTTCAGCCATGTGGCTTCAATATCAGTATCCCCGTTGGCAAAAATGGGTTCCTCAAGCTTGTCCGAATCCTTCATGGAATCAGACCTGGCGTGGACCCCCTCCCACTGGGCATTTTCCTCAGCCTTTTCCTTAACAAAAAAATTAGTTTCCTTCTAATGTACCCCCAGGTTACCTAGCCATTAAACCTCAGCTTCCTATCCAGCCTAACCCAAACCCGAATAACAAAGGGGTCCAGTAAACAGACACCCTGAACTTGCCATCTTACAACATTTCTACCGCGGGGTTCAATGAGATAAATTTACGGTCTAGCCGGATAGTAAATGCAGCTACTTCACACATTATCACAGAACAATTTGATGGTGGAAATACATAACCAGAACAAGAAACAGTTAGGGAGAATTCAGAAGAAAACATAATCAATCAGATACCTTCCCAAGCTATCTCTAATCAAGGTCATTTAACTTCCCCTCCATATCTTGAAAGATTGGCCTTGAGCAAACCAAACCCTCAAGCAGAATTTGACTTCCTAGGGGAATTGCAGAATCTCTTTGTTAAAATACCCTTGTTACAAGCTATGAGGGATGTACCTATATACGCAAAAACTCTGAAAGAATACTGCTCAAAGAAACCAGGGAGGAAACCTAAGGATCCATTGACCATTCATGTGGTGGGCAGACTATCTGATATTATGTTATGAAAAATCAAGCCTGTAAAATACGAAGACCCAGGAAACCCAATTATAACAGTATAGATTAATGGGGTGGAAATCCCAAACGTGATGGTGGATTTGGGAGTGGCCATTAACATTATTACTGTTGAAACAATGAACACATTAGGACTTGCAAACATTAAACCAACCCCTATTATCCTAGAACTTGCAGATAGATCCACAATTAAACAAATAGGGAAATTAGAAGACGTGATCATTTCAGTAGACTCATGGCACTACCCTGTGGACCTCCTTATATTGCAGACTTGATCTTCAGTAGGTGGTCACCCATTGATCCTAGGAAGACCCTGGCTGGCAATTGAAAATGCCTACATAGGATGCCGATCTGGGCATATGATGATATCAAATGGGATAGTTAGAAGAATCTCAAGCTTTATCCTCCTGGGGAACCTAGCCCATATGAAAAATAATTACCCTATCAGAAACCTCTACCTATAGAAGAGATCGAACCTGAAAATGAAGATGTTAGACCAGTTCTCACTATTAGACGGGCCCTTCAACTTAAAACAGAGACTGAAGATGACACCATTAACACTTTCATTAATGATTCTAGTTCTATTTCCTATTCAGCTTGACATATTATAGAATCTGCCATGAGTTTTGAGACATAGGAAAACATTGAACCAGAAGATGACATTGAATACATTCTTGTAACCTCATCTCACGATAATACTCCAATAGAGATTGAACCAGGGAAAACACTTAATGTCAACCCGAACCTGTCCGAATCTCAGACCAAATAGCTTTTGAAAGTCCTTCAAGATCATCAAGAAGCTTTTGCCTAGGATTATATCGACATGAAGGGTATCCCTGCTAGCATATGCACTCATCATATTTATATTAAGGAAGCTTGCCGCCCTGTAAGACAACCTCAATGGAGAATGAATCCTGCTCTCAGAAACATTGTTAAAGAAGAATTAAAAAAATTGTTGGATGTAGGGTTCATTTATCCCATCTCAGATAGCCAATGGGTATCCCTGCTAGTTATCGTTCCTAAAAAGAATGGTAAATGGTGGATCTGTGTAGATTATAGGGAACTAAATAAGGCAACTCAAAAAGACCATTTTCCTTTGCCATTCATTGACCAAGTCCTAGACACCTTGGCTGGGAAGAAGTTTTTTTTCCTTCCTAGATGAATTCAGTGGATATAACCAGATTCAGATAGCCCCGGAAGTCCAAGTCAAAACAACTTGCACTTGTCCTTGGGGAACCTTTGCATACAGGGTCCTCCCATTTGGCCTGTGTAATGCTCCTACTACCTTCCAGAGGGCAATCTTAGGATTTTTTATTTATTTGGTCAATGATAGCGTCGAAATCTATATGGATGATTTTGCTCCATATGGAAACTCATTTGAGGAAGGATTGGCAAATTTAGAGAAAGTAATCAAAAGATGTAAACAAACCCATGTATCTTTGAGTACAGTCAAATTCCATATGATGAGGGAAGAAGGGGTAGTATTGGGACATTTTCTCTCAGCCACTGGAATTCAAGTTGATCCGGCTAAAGTAGAGGTAATATTACATTTCCCAGTACCCAAAAAATCCACACAGGTACGTAGCTTTATTGGTTGTGTTGGTTATTACAGGCGCTTTATAGAAAATTTGCTAAAACAACACACTCACTATTTCAATTGCTGACAAAAGATGAAAAATTCTTATGGACTAAAGACTGTGAGACAACTTTCACAAAAATTAAGGGGTTGGAGTGCACGACCCCAATCCTCCGAGGATCTGATTGGGCATTACCATTTCACATACATATGGATTCTTCTCAGACAGTAGTAGGGGTTTTTCTAGGACAGCAGGTAGAAAAAACACCTTATGCAATTTATTATGTCAGCAAGAATTTAATACCTGCTGAATTAAACTATACGGTGACAGAAAAATGATTCTTAGCTGTCATTTATGTTGTCAATAAGTTCCGGAACTAAATCACCGGGTATTCTACTGTTTTCCATACTGATTACGCAATATTTAGGTATTTGATGAATAAACCTATTACTCTTGGCCGTATTATGAGATGGCTACTTTTTATTTAAGAATTTGATATTACAATAGTAGATAAGCCAGGAAAAGATAATGTAGTAGCTGATTTCCTATCTAGAATGAATAACAATGATGAATGTACACCTATAGAAGACAATTTTCCCAATGAACATATTTTTTCAGTATCTACTAAACCTCTATGGTATGCAAATATTGCTAACTATCTTGCTACAGGGAAAGTGCCTCCTCATTTGTCATACAGAGAATAACAGAAGATTATTCATCATAGTGCCCGATATTCTTAGATGGTGTTAGCCACCTATAAATTTTTTGTCAAGCCAACAGGTGGCTAAATATTTTTCTGAGCCTTCAAGAAATACATTTCCTCTAAAAACATATCATTCTTGAAGCCTCTGTGTGCCCTTTGCCTTATAAAATATCTTCACTACTGTTTCCATCAAGAAATCCTCACTGTCTGTGAAAACATTATGCTCAGAAAAGCCCCCATTTGCTCCCTTGTATCCCTGCAAAATACCCCATTTTAACCCCTTTTCTCCCTTCTCAAATTCCCCTTAAAACCCCCAAAACCCCTTCCTAAGTCTTCTAAACCATAAAATTACCCTTTAAATATCATGTGAACCCCTTCATTTGTTTTAAAAACCCCTCTTTCCCCTTACCGGAACCCTTCTCTAAGCCTTAAAATCCCTCCTTTTGGCTTAAAAACACTTATTTTTCATTACAGGCTTTAGCCCCATTCGACTAAGCCCCCATCCACTTCCCCTCCATGAAACCCAGCACCAAGACCAGGCGCTAAGCCCTTGAGCGCTTATCGCATCGGAAGATTGGTCGGGAGTGGTTTTTCTTTGTTAAACGAAAAAGTTTCGATGCGAGAAGTGTTTTGTTTGTCAAACGCAGGTGCAATATCCACCGTCGGTCTGTGAAGATCTAATGGTCCGCGGAAACTCACCGCACGCCCATAGCGTCCCTGTGTCAACCTCTGATCATGATCTCCACCGTTGATCTTTAAATGATCCAATGGCCATCGCACCGCCGCCCCAATCGCCAATCACAAAGTTTAAAATGTGCCACTTTTCGTCTCCCCGATTGGCCGATCCCCGATTGGATCCTGGCCGTTGAATCCACAAGAACCAATGACCAGGATTTGATTGCACTCTACCCTGTATTCCTCAATTGGCCATTCCTGATCCAATCATGACCGTCGATCTTCCACTGATCTGATAGTCCACACGCAATCGCTGCATAAACCCATCGGAGTTTCGGCCCCTGCCTTCTCCGATTGCGATTGGATCTCATCCGTCCATCCCATTCGATCCGACGGTCCACCTTTCTCCCACGCATTCATTTAGCCCTTTGGCCTCTGCCTCATCTTTAAATCTCCTCCGTATATCCCCATGGATCCAACGACTCATATTCTTCCTGCCCACTCACCGGCTCCTCCGCCTTCACTGCCCCTCTTCAGATCTTAGCAGTTCATTCCGCTAATCGGACGGCCCGTGTTAAAACCACCATTGACTTGTCCCCACCTTACCAGATGCGCATCTCCCCGTATCGTGCTCCATCTACCACCGTTAGATCTCACAGTCCCAGATCCAACGACCAAGAATCATATTGCGTAGTTTTGGCATCCTAACTTTAATAATTTAAAATCACGCGATATGGGCGGTTTTATTTTGCCACGTTTCGGCGAGAGAACCATATTGCATGATTTTGGGAAAATTTCCAAACCAGGCTTTTGCTGCGTGAAAACAGTGGTTTTTATTCTAAAAACCATTTCCCCACTTTTGTTCTTGAAAGCCCATCTAAAGATCCCAACTGTTGATCTGTACAGATCAACGACCCTCATTCCATCGCGTTCTCCATTCACATTTCTTTCATCGGGCTACCATAGAGTTCCATCGAAGCATCCCAGCTGTTTATCTCCTCCTGAGATCTAACGGTCCACAATCAATCGCCCTCTTCCCATGCCGGTCCCACCATTCAAGGCCCAATTTCACTGCAATTTCATCAATTTCCTTTGAAATTTGCTAAAGTGTGAACTTTAATGTTTTACATTAAAAATTTATTCATTCCGTTTGACCTTCTAAGGCCACTCCATTAATTAATCACTGCCGTCGATCACCTCCATCTAACCTGATCGGACGGTTCAAAAGCGTTTCTTCACCAGACCTCCATTAGACCATTTTCTCGCCATTACGCAACATTTTTAACCATTTCCTCCACTACAACCACTAATTCCATTGCTGCGCTTCCATTCCCACAAGCCTCCACAACATTCATCTCCACTCCCACTGCTTTTCATTAACATGTTTATTGCCTTTTTGCAGGGTTATAGGCGGTGGAAACCGCCATTGCTCACAGTCACTGTCATAGTGACACAGAGTGCAGAGAAGGCCATTTTCCGAGCCAGAGATTGCAGTGAAAATGACTGGGAAGGTTATTGAACGAAACATTCCATTAAAGAACCATTTTTTAACTCTGTAAAAAAACTCCGTAAAGCCTCCAGCGCCATTAAAATTACATTTTCATACAGAGACAGTCACAGAAGTGGCAAAGAGTATCAGTGAAGAATTAAAGAGGTTTAAAGCCCGTTAGTGATGATTTTAAGCTCTAATTCAGTGTTTAATAGGCGAATGTACCATATTGAAGACCTTATGATTAACACAAAAGGTCTAATGAGGCCTAAAGCACAAAAAACAATCTTATCATTGTCTCACATCAGCAGAAGGTTCTTTCCCGGGAGAGGACAGGTTCCCATACTGTTACTACTCTTCATCAGTGTTCCCAAGGAGATCTACACCCTGACAGAAAGTCCTAATGTTGCCAGAGCATTTTTTACACAGTATGGTAGACCTGAAGGTCATTTATCTGCCTTTTTCTTATCCCGGAGTACTACAGAGTACTACAGCAGAGAGTACATTAAAGAACATACCTGGAGTTAATATTAGCCTATCAAAGACCACTCTTTCATCCAAAGAGTACGGAAGATCAATGCATAGATATTAAGACATAATGGGCCTCGAGCCATTCTTCTTCCTCTGTTTTAATGTTTCATTTAAAGTTATATCTACCTCCTCTACCTCTCTTTAGCTATAAAACTCATAAGAAAACATATTGAAAATGTTGTTGATCGGATACCTGTGAATTGTAAGCTGTTTCTCTTGAGATATAGTTCTGTGTGAAAAGTTGTAAAATTAGTTGAGAAGATGATTTCAGACTGAATATCAAGTTGTTGGACAATTTTGTATATGACTGGTGTTGCTCTTTAATATGACAAGCACATTTCTTTGGATCCTGATTTAAAGCAGTGGTGATGTGTTCTTCCCTTGTCTTTGTTTTCCTTTTGTAATTCATTACATTTCATTTCTCTGGTAAGAATCAGAAATCTAGCTTAGGATATACCCTTGCATGGTACCCTAATGCTCTTACTCTTCTTATCTTTGATGTTTTCTACTAATTGTATATTTGAGAACTAATTCAAGATAATTTAACCAGTGTAGTAGCTGTTATTCATTGCTAACTGATGTATGAATTTATGAATCCGTTATTAGATGTTCTTGTCTGGTTTTAATTGAAAGAATTGGGATACTGGGAGTTTAGAATGCTGATTCTATCTCACTAGGGTCTTTTTCAATCAGTTGAACCTTTCTAAGTTCCCTTAAGTTGAATGTCGAAGCATTGAAAGTTCAAAGCCTTTCTCTGATCTTAGGCTTCACATTTGTGTTTAAATCTTAAGTGTTTCTTGTTGTCTGAAGAGTTAGCCTTTTAGGGGTTGGATCATAGGTGTTTAAGGCATGCCCTGTCCCTAGATCTGATTCCTAAGTGGTCACCTCGGAGGTTTCCTTGTCATTCACCTTCATTCCTTATCATTTCATACCATACTATCATCTTTAAAGATCCTCTGTTTTAGATGACTAGCCCAATTGAAAGCCTTGGATATTGAATAGCAAGTAAACCCTTTTATGACTCCATTGCCCAATGGTCTCAAGTGTTCTTTGAATTATCTCCCTGTTACCTATAATCCCGCTTTTCTCACCTTTGTCTTATATTAAACCCTTCTTTAATGTTTCCTGACAACCAAACAAACAAAAAAAACAACTACCCCCATGCCTTATAACTAGCCTAATACCTTGAAACTGGACTTCAAAGACATATACCTTTGCCTTTATAGAGAGATCCCTCTCTGGACCTAGGAGGGCTAGATCCTGAGGTCCCAAAGTGGTTTTGATGTTGTCTTATCTTTTGGTAGAGCCAAACCTACCAAAACATAGGAACCCCAACATAATGGCGACTTTCAGTTGGGAGGCTTTGAGTAAACACACCTTTAACACTTATAAGAACTCAAAGAAGACCATAGTAGCCTTATTTTTGTGGTTAATCACTATGGTGGACAGTAAAACCTTCTTGAAACATTCTAAACCTTCCACCTGGCGACTCCATAGTTCCTTAATGATTAAAGACTCAAGCAACATGAAGCCTTGAAGCGTAGTGTGGATGACTAAGCAGCATGAACCCTCTGCTCAAGCCAATCTTTTACCTCATCAAAACATCATCATGGCAGCATGGTATGCTCCCTTGGTGTTACCATAGCCTCTAGTGCCTTTACCCAATGATTATCAGTCAAAAATCCTGCATTTCACTGCAAAAGAGTCTACCACAGCTCAACACCATGTAGATAGGATGGAAGATTCCTTTGACTATATGGAGATAGATGATGAGACAATCAAGATGATAATCTTTGCCCAGAGTTTAGGAAGAGATGTGAAGAAGTGGTTTAAAGGCCTACCTCCTAATAGTATCCATGATCTTCCCTCTTTATATCAATCCTTCATAAACAAATGGGAAGTCAAGACCAACCCTCTCCAAATATTAGCAGAATACAAGAATCTTAAAAGAAATATAGGAGAGAGTGTCCATGACTATTCTACAAGGTTTAATAGTGTTTACAATGCTCTTCCTCCACACATGAAGCCTCCCCAAGGAATGGCTTTAGTGAAATATCCTGAAGGCTTTGATGCTGACATGGCCTACCAGTTTAGGGAGAGAGATTACAACACATTGGAAGATATGCAAAAGGGAGTAGTGAGTGTAGAGGCTAACCTGATTAAAAAGAGAGCCAGAATGAGGTTTGAGAAAAAGGTAACATATAGGGATGATACATCAGCTTCCACATCTAATCCCAAATATGAAAGTCTAGAAAAAAGGTGGAAAATTTGACTGTCCAAGTCAGCAACCAGAATAGAAACCAAAACCAGAACTTTAGGATAAACAACCCCCCAAATAGACATAGAGACTCTGATCAACAAGTCATACCCCCATTTCAAGAGAACTTCTTTGACGAGGATGAGGGGATAATAGAAGAATCCGAGGGAACCATAATAAACATGGTGGAAATAGACAACTCAATCCACAACTGTTCCACAGAAGACAATCAGACCTCACACTCACATTGGGATAAGGAAAGGTTCGAATCTGAGGATTATAGGCTAGGATTTGAAAATTCCATCATGCAGGTCAGAGAACAGTATGAACTTAGAACCAAGAAGAGCCTAGACACTTCCAAACCGAAAGCTTCTGAGATTACCATCAAGAAAAGACATGAGAAAACTTCTACGGAGTCTGCTAAAAGTAACAAATCAGTAGCTGAAAGTTTTGGGAAGAATAAAGAAAAAGACAGCAAAAATACTGATAAACAAAGTCAAAAAACCAGCAGCACTAGCACTACAGCTAGTGCTCCTGATAAAACAGCTGCAAAAACTGTACATAGTGAGAATCAACACACTGATTCTGCCACTAAAGTAGTGGCTAAAAAAACAGAGTTGAGTCTTACAAAGAGTCAATCTCCCTTCAATTTGGAGAGTGAGATTGCTAAAATTAAAATTTATGTCCCACTCTCTGAGCTGGCCACTCAGGATGTATATAAAGGCCAAATTTTGAAAGCTTTAAACCTAGGTGAAAACAGTGACATCGTCAATATAAGTGATGATCAACCAGCCCTTTTGTTTGGTCCAAAGATAGAAGGGAAGTTTCAGGAAGGGGTAGTACCTCCTTTTTATATCAGCCTCAATATCCATGAAAAGATCCTTCACAATGCAATGCATGACTCTAGGGCATCACACAACCTTATGCCTAAGGTAGTTATGGAGAAGTTAGGCCTAGAGATAACTCGTCCTTATAAAGATTTATATTCATGTGACTCCAACAGAGTAAAATGCCTTGGCATAATCAAAGATCTGTGTGTGAACCTGGCCCAGATTCCAGCCAAATGTATGGTTATGGATGTTGTAGTGGCAGATGTGCCACCTAAGTATGGCATGTTTCTATCGAGGTCATGGGGAGCCAAGCTACAAGGTACAATGCAGATGGATGGGTCATATGCCACAATCCCTGTCTTTAGCCAACTTAGGAGACTGTATAGAGAGGTACAAACGAAGTTTATGGTGAGAAGCCTTGAAAAACCTGAAAATTCACCTTTGTACTCTGTACACACGGATATGGACTCCTTTATCCTTTGCAACGATGAATCCATAGACGAGCCAGAGCTAGAAGACAGAGATGCAAGCAATAGAGTAGAGCCCATAGATTTTAACATAATGGCCACTCTTGACATAGAAGAAAATGAAGAAGAAACCTTTGGACAGTGCACTAAATTTGAAACTCAGAGTGAACAAGAACAAGACTACAAACAACTGACTGGTCATCTCTTTTAACTCCATACACATCATGAAGAACAAAACACTCCACACCACGGTGCAGATCCCATATTACAGACTGGACTTTAAATGTACAAAAATATCACGGAGTATGAGGCTCTCATCCTAGGCTTGAATCTATTGAAAAAACTAGGAGCCCGTAGGATAGCTGTACATGGAGACTCTGAGTTAATCATAAAACAAGTGAACAGAGAGTATATTGCAAAGCACCCTATATTGAGAGCGTATAGAAACAATGCTATGGATTTATTGAAAACCTTTGTAAAGTATGAACTTGTGTTTGTTCCTAGGAGTCAGAACATAATTGCGAATGGATTAGCCTACGTTGCTAGTTCATATCATAAAGCACCTAGTGACAAACAAATAATCATTCAGATGAAATACAGACCTGTAGTGTCTGATAATGAGAAATATTGGTAGGTCCTTGAGGGCGACAAGCAGATAGAGGATTTCTTGATTGGCACGAACGAGTTTGAATTCTCTGATTCAGACTCTAAATCCGATGAAAGCTGCCTGAGTGAAGATCCCCCCGATGAAGAAAGATCATCACATAACGTAGAAATAAACATGTTAACTAAACAACTTGGAACTCAAATCGAAGAGTATAAGAATGCAGAAAAAGAGGAAATAGAGGTGCTGCATTCAAAAGATAAGAATATACCCAGAGGACTGGCACCTTTAGAGGACCTTTTTTATTTTAACGACGTAGTGAAGAAACCCACTATGGAACACTCAGACTCTGACGTTGAGGAATGAAAAATAGGCACCGAGGATAAGCCTAAGATGATTAAACTAGCTAAGTCCTTGCCAGCAGACATGAAAAAGAAATATGTTGACTTATTTAAAGAATTTTTCAATGTGTTTTCCTGGAGCTACGAGGACTTAAAGGCCTATGATACGAAGATTATCCAGCACAAGATCCCTTTGAAAGAAAACCAAAAACCCTTCAGAAAGAAACTTCACAGAATTAACCCGAAACAACTGCCTCTAGTCGAAAAGGAAATCAAGAAGATGTACGAGGCGGGAATTATAGTGCCTGTGAGGTTCTCCGATTGGGTTTCCAACCTTGTAGCTGTGAGAAAGAAGATAGGTGAGATTAGACTGTGCATCGATTTTAGGAATATTAACAGATCTTCACTTAAAGATAATTATCCCTTTCTAAAGATGGAACACATCCTAAAGAGGGTAGTTGGCTCAAAAAGGATCTCCCTGTTAGATGGTTTTTTAGGCTATAACCAAGTTTTAGTACTCCCAGAAGACCAACTCAAGACAGCTTTCACCACTCCATGGGGCACTTTTATGTACGTAAAAATTCCTTTTGGACTGATGAATGCTGGTGCAACCTTCCAATGAGCAATGGACATAGCCTTTTCAGGGGAAATAGTGAACTTCATTTTCATCTATCTGGATGACATAACAGTCTATTCCAAGACTGATGAGGAGCACCTAAAACGTCTAAGAAGAGTTTTTGAAAAATGTAGAAGGTTCAGTCTATCTTTAAATCCCAAGAAGACTGTGTTTGGGCTTCAAGAAGGTAAGCTTCTTGGCCATATTATATCAGAAAATGGAATTAAGATAGATCCCAAAAGAGTTGAGGGAATACTTCAGATTAGTCACCCGAGAAACTTAAAAGAATTGCAGTCCTTTATTGGGAAAACCAACTTCTTAAGGAGGTTTATTCCCAACTTAGCTGAGCACCTCAGGGATATGACAAACATGATGAAAAAAGATGTAGGAGTTAAGTGGGCTGTAGAGGCTAAAAAATATTTTGAATTAGTTAAACTTTCACTCACCCAGGCACCTATCTTAATCAACCTTGACTTTTCAAAATATTTCTTCATATTTTCCTTTTCCTCTGAGCATACAGTGGCTGCAGTCCTACTGCAGAAAAATCTAGAGGGAATGGAACAGCCTATTGCTTTCTTCAGCAAGGCTCTGAGGGATGCACCCTTAAAATATAACATAATGGAAAAATAGTCCTATGCCTTGGTAAAGGCCTTGAAAGACTTTAGGGTGTATATTCTACATTCTCACATCATTGCCTACGTGCCAAACATAGTGGTAAAATAGATTTTGTCTCAAGATCCGGATGGAAAGAGGGGCAAATGGATTGATGTAATATTAGAGTATGACCTGGAAATAAAACCCACAAAATTGATCAAAGGTCAGGGCTTAGCTCAACTAATGGCTGAATCTAACTTGCAAGCCCTTGACATAAACATGGTGGATGCCTTGGATGAACATGAAGGATTTCCCGATCCTACTGTTGAAGAAAATTTTCAAAACTCTCCTTGGTATTCTGATATCTTGTATTTACTCACAAACCTCAATGCACCTCCTGATTTATCAAAGACTAAGGCCAGATTCCTAAAGTTAAAATCCAGAAACTATTGCATACTGAATGAATGTTTATACTGGAAAAATGCAAATGGTTTGCTGCTTAAATGTCTGCCTGAAACTGAAGCAGAGAGAATTAAACAGGAGTTCCATGCAGGAGAGTGTGGAGCCCATTTAAACTGGAAACCCACTGCTAACAAAATACTCAGAGCTGGATATTACTGGCCTTCACTTTTCAATGACATCCACAAAATGATAATTTCCTGCCATAAGTGCCAGATTTTTGAGGGCAAAAGGAAGCTCCTCCCTTTACCATTACAACCTATAACTGTTGAAGCTCCCTTTCAACAGTGGGGCCTATATTTCATAGGGGAAATACACCCTACATCTTCTACTCAACACAAGTGGATTCTCACAGCCACAGACTATTTCACAAAATGGATAAAGGCCATACCTTCTAGGAATGCCACAGATTCTGTTATCATTAAGTTCCTGGAATACCGCATCCTCTCTAGGTTTGGCTACCCTAAAAATATAATCACTGATAATGTTGCTGCTTTTGGATCTAAGAAAATGATTGATTTTTGTCACAGGTATTGGATAGCACTCAGTCATTCAATTTCTTATTACCCACAAGGTAATGGGCTAGCTTAATCATCAAACAAAATCTTGGTGACCATCATCAAAAAGCTGCTTGAAGAGAATAAGAAATCATGGCATAACAAGTTAGTGCATGCTTTGTGGGCTGACAGGATAACAACAAAGAAATCCATTGGAATGTCACCATATCAACTTGTTTATGGAACAGAGGTAGTGTTTCCTACCAACTTGGGGGTACCAGTGATTAAACTAGTCCAAGAGATTCATTCAGAGGAGGACAGCATGGTAAGGAGGATAAATCAAATGATACATCTCCAACAGACAAGAGAAGAAGTCTACAACATAGCTCTGAAAGTTCCTGAAAGAATAAAGAAGTTATTTGATAAAAGAACAAAGGCTTGTGAATTCAAAATTGGAGACAAGGTTCTTAAATGGGACTCTAGGAGAGAAGACAAAGGAAAGCATGGAAAATTTGACAGTTTGTGGTAGGGTCCTTACATCATCCAATCCACCATTGGTCCAAATGCCTTTTTTCTACAAGAGCTAGATGGTACAGATCTGTTTGGGGGTCCTGTCAATGGCAGGATGCTCAAGCATTACTACTGCTGATTTCCATTTTACAGTTTTCATTTCCATTGTAAATACCATTGCTATGTTTTGATTTCAAAGAAAAAGAGAAAATGTCTCAAAAAAGAGAGAAAGAGAGGTTCAGACATGCTCAAAACTTGAACCTCTAGAGTGAAAAATATTGGATCTAACATGATCAAAACCTGAGCCAAATGAATGTAAAGAAACTAGTTCTAATATGCTCAGAATCTGAACCAGCAAAGAAGAAAGAAGGATCAGCTTTAACAAGCCCAAAACCAAAGCTGAAGTGAAGAAGAAAGTGACTCTAACAAGCTCAAAAATTGAGTCATAGGGAAAATAAGGATGCTTCAAAGTTTCAAAATTTTCAAGCCTTCAAAATTTTGTTTTCAAGTTTCTGCAATTTCAATTCATGTGTAGCTGTCTTTATGCCATGGATCCATAAAAAACCAGACTTTCTAACCCTAGTTTGACTGTTTTTTAAATTTCTGTTGTAGAATGTAGAGAATGAAATCTGCTAGACAGTTTAATCCTAGCAGATATTAGTGTAGGTAGAGAAACTATGAGGCTAATAGTTTAATCTAGTCTCATGGAGGAATAAGGGTAGAATTATATTAGTTTGTTTCTGCTTTCAATAAAAAGGTGATGAAGAAGGTCTGCAAATTCAAATGCACCTTGAAGGAAAAATGTTAGGACTGTAGGATGGGTAGGTAGATTGTTTGGGGAATGTTTTCTGCTGATTAATATCCATCATGTTTGTAGCAGCTGAATCAAAGAAGAAAAGATGGTTCAAAGATCAGGCATCTGGCCTACTTCCCAAAGAATATTTCTGAAGTTCTTGACATCTTCAAGAAGATTCCATCCCCACATGGAGCCATTGTTAGCCACCTATAAATTTTTTGTCAAGCAGACATGTGGCTAAATATTTTTCTAAGCCTTCAAGAGATGCATTTCCTCTGAAAATCTCTCATTCTTGAAGCCTTTGTTTGTCCTTTTCCTTTGAAAAGATCTTCACTGTTGTTTCCATCAAAAAAGCCTCAATGTCTATAGAAAAATTAAGCTTAGAAGGCCTCCGTTTTCTCCTTTGTATCCCTGCAAAATTCCCCATTTTAACCCCTTTTCTCCCTTCTCAAAATTCCCCCTAAAACCCCCAAAATCCCTTCCTAAGTCTTCTAAACCATCAAATTACCCTTTAAAGATCATGTGAACCCCTTCATTTGATTTTAAAACCCCTTTTTCTCCCTACCAGAACCTCTTTTTAGCCTTGAAAAAATATGTTTTTAGGCCCATAACCCAATTTTTACCATATGCAGGCCTAAGCCCCTTTCGGCTAAGCCCCAGCCCCTTCTCCGCATGTAATTGGGTGCTAACACCAAGTGTTGAGGTGTAAAGCACTAATTGCAATCAGAAGATCGGTCGGGAGTGTTTTTCCTTTGTAAAGTGAAATCTTCTGATGCGAGAATAAAATGTTCTATTTAGCCGCGGGTGCGATATCCACCATTGATCTGTGTGAGATATAATGGTCCGTGCTCATCTCATCGTGCCCCACCTCATCCCTTTGTTCCCCCTCCAATTACGATCTCCGCCGTTGATTCACATTTAAATCCAACGGCCATCGCACTGCCACCCCAATCGCCAATCACAATTTTTTAAATGTGCCACCCTTCAACTCCCCAATTGGCCGATCTCCGATTCAATCCTGGCCATTGAATCCACAAGAACCAATGGCCAGGATTTTTCCTCTCACCGCCCCTGTGTCCCCGATTGGCTACCCCTGATCCAATCACGACCGTTGATCTTCCATTGATCCGATGGTTCGCGCTCAATCGCTTCATAAACCCATCGGAGTTTTGGCCCCTACCTCCTCCGATTGCGATTGAATCTCAGCCGTCTGTCCCATTCGATCCGACGGCCAGGATTACTCCTGCCCATTAACCTGCCCCTCTGCCTTCGCTTTCCCGCTTTCGATCTCAGTTGTTCATTCTGCTGATCAGACAGCCCACGTTCAAACCACCTTTGACTTGAACCCCCCGCTTCCGACCGTGCATCTCCCCGTATCACGCTCCATCTGCCACCGTTAGATCTCACAGTCCTGGATCCAACAGCCAACATCCATATCACATAGTTTTGGCGTCCTAACTTTAATAGTTTAAAATCATGCGATATGGGTGGTTTTATTTTTCCACGTTTCGGCCAGAGAACCATATCGCGTGATTTTGGGAAAATTCCAAAACCAAGCTTTTGCTGCACAAAAACAGTGGTTTTTCTTCTAAAAACCACTTCCCCACTTTTGTTCCCAAAAGCCCATCTAAAGATCCCGACTGTTGATCAGTATAGATCAACGGCCCTCATTCCATCGCATTCTCCATTCGCATTTATTTCATCGGGCTACCGCAGAGTTCCATCGAAGCATCCCAGCCATCGATCTCCTCCTGAGATCTAATGGTCCACAATCAATCGCCCTTCGCCCATGCCAGTCCTACCATTCAAGGCCCGATTTCACTGCAATTTCATCAATTTCCTTTGAAATTCACCAAAGTGTGAACTTTAATGTTTTACATTAAAAAGTTATTCATTTTGTTTGACCTTCTAAGGCCACTCCATCAGTTAATCACCGTTGTCGATCACCTCCATCTAAACTAATCAAACGGTTCAAAAGTGTTTCTTCACCAGACCTCCATTAGACCATTTTTTCGCCATTACATATAATTTTTCACCATTTCCTCCACTACAGCCACTGATTCCATTGCTACGCTGCCATTCCCACAGGCCTCCACAAAATTCACCTCCACTCCCACTGTTTTCATTAACATGTTTATTGCCTTTTGCAGGATTACAGGCAGTGGAAACCACCATTGCTTATAGTCACTGTCATAGTGACACAGAGCGCAGAGAAGGCCATTTCCCGAGCCAGAGATTGTAGAGTGAATGCCTGGGAAGGTTCTTAAACAAAATATTTCATTAAAGACCAGGGTTTAACTCTATAAAATCATCCAGCACCATTAAAACTCCATTTCCACAGATAGAGACAGTCAATGAAGTGGCAAAGAGTATCAGTGAAGAATTAAGGAAGTTTAATGCCCATTATTGAAGATTTTAAGCCTTAATTCAATGTTTAAAAGGTGAATGTACCATATTGAAGACCTTGTGATTAACACAGAAGGCCTAATGAGGCCTAAAGAACAGAAAACAAACTTATCAGTGTCTCACATCAGCAGGATGGTATTTCCCGTGAAAGGACAAGTTCCCATACTGTTGTTTATTCTACATCGAGTACCTGAGAATATCTACACCCTGACAGAAAGTCTTAATGTTGCCAGAGCATTTGTTATGTAGTATGGTAGGCCTGAAGTCATTTATTTGCCTTTTTCTTATCCCCAGAGTACTAAAGAGTACTACAGCCGAAAGTACATCAAAGAACATACCTGGAGTTACTATTAGCCTGTCGAAGACCACTCTTTCATCCAAAGCATACTGAAGATCAATGTATAGATATTAAGATAGAATGGGCCTCAATCCCTCTTCTTCTACCTCTGTTTTAATGTTTCATTTAAAGTTCCATCTACCTCCTCTGCCTCTCTTTAGCTATAAAACTCATGAGGAAACACATTGTAAATGTTTTTGATCAGATATCTATGAATTGTAAGCTGTTTCTCTTGAGATATAGTTCTGTGTGTAAAGTTGTAAAATAGGCTGAGGAGATGATTTCAGACTGAATATCAAGTTGTTGGAAAATGTTGTATATGACTAGTGTTGCTCTTTAATATGACAAGAACATTTCTTTGGATCTTGATTTAAAGCAGTGGTGATGTGTTCTACCTTTGTCTCTGTTTTCCTTCTGTAATTCATTCCATTTCATTTCTTTGGTAAGAATCAGAAATCTGGCTTAGGATATACCCTTGCATGGTACCCTAATGCTCCTGCTCTTCTTATCTTTGATGTTTTCTACTAATTGTGTTATCTGAGAACTAATTCAAGATAATTTAACCAGTTTAGTAGTTGTTATTCACTGCTGACTGGTGTATGAATTTATGAATCTGTTATTAGATGTTCTTGTCTGGTTTTAATTGAAATAATTGGGATACTGGGAGATTAGAATGTTGATTATATCTCACTAGGGTCTATTTCAATCAATTGAACCTTTCTAAGTTCCCTTAAGTTCAATGTCGAAGAATTGAAAGTTCAAAGCCTTTCTTTGATCTCAGGCTTCACCTTTGTGTTTAAATCTTAAGTGTTTCTTGTTGTTTGAAGAGTTAGCCTTTTAGGGGTTGGATCATAGGTGTTTAAGGCATGCCCTGTCCCTTGATCTGCTTCCTAAGTGGTCATCTTGGAGGTTTCCTTGTCATTCACCTTCATTCCTTACCATTTCATACCATACTATCATCTTTAAAGATCCTCTATTTTAGATGACTAGCCCAATTGAAATCCTTGGATACTGAATAGCAAGTAAACCCTTTTATGACTCCATTGCCCAATGGTCTCGAGTGTTCTTTGAATTATCTCCCCTTTGCCTAGAACCCTTATTTGCTCACCTTTGTCTTATATTGAACCCTTCTTTCATGTTTCCCAACAACCAAACAAACAAAACAAACATCAACCCCCGTGCCTTGTAACTAGCCTAATACCTTGAAACTGAACTTCAAAGACATATACCTTTGCCTTTATAGAGATATCCCTCTCTAGACCTAGGAGGGCTAGATCCTGAGGTCCCAAAGTGGTTTTGATTTTGTCTTATCTTTTGGTAGAGCCAAACCTGCCAAAACATAGGAACCCCAACAGGTTAAAGATCTGCTACATGATTTTCCAAAGGAAAAGGCCCCACTTCAGCAAGAACATTCTTCTCAAGAGGAAGACATGAGTCTTCATTTTTCAAGAAGAGATCAAGAGAAAGGATCTCCTATTTATGAGGCATGCTCCATTGATGAGGAGGAGAAAGAATAAGACCTAAAAATTTCCTCTAGCGCTATGACAGCAGGAGGAGATCTATTTTTATTGGGAGATGGAGATGAAGCCATTTCTTTCACTAAGAGGGCTCTTGTATCTTTTCAAGAAGGCCCCAAGGATCTTACACATGAAGATAATGAGCAGCATGTGTCTATGATGATAGATAATGAGACAAAAAAATGGAGGGAATGTGTTCCAACATTGCATTCAGTTTTGGGAACACACACTATGAAAGATAAGTCCTTTATGACCAAGACTCTTGACACCAAGGAGGTAATGGGTGTTCATGGGTTAACTACATCTAAAGGGGGCACCTTAGACTGTGAGATCTTGTAGAAGGTGGGTGAATGAGAGAAGATGAAGGATCACAGCGCTGATATGATGGGAGGTGATCCTCTATTACATGGAGAAGAAGATGGGGAAGTTGCTTCACTCAAAAGCACTCTTACATTATAAGAGTGATGCCCCATTATCATGCGACTTCCACACAAAAATAAGAGATGGATTTTCACAGTGGAAAAAGTCATAAGATGTTCCCATATGTTGTTCACATGGGAATGAGCCATGAGACATCATTATATTGTGGTATACCACCTGGGAGGCCACCTGATTTAGATTTGGTGAAAGATGTTTCATGCATTGATGCTCCTTTCATAGATCCAAGGAAGGAGGGAACACTATAAGACCATACTACAGCGCTGAGAGTATGGGGAAGGCTCAAGGAGAGGGAAAGTATTTTTCCCTTGTCACCATTATCTATTCTTTCATCTCATACTACGCTAAGAAAAGATGCTGCAAGGAGGAATAATGACACCATCATGGAGCAAGGAAGGCAATCCTTGAATCAGGAGAAAAACTTGTTTGGAGAACACTCTTCCATACATGATGAGAGATGGTGGTCACACATGCATACTTTGGAAAAACCAAGGAGGTTTTGGATAGATGATAGCCTTCCATGGGAGACTAACTTCCAAGAACTTCCATTTTCTTTTGAGCATGTGCATATGCAAGAAGAGCAGCAAGGAAGGAATGGAAACCTTCCAACATATACCTTTGACATGGGGAATGGCAAGGAGGAGATTAGCAACATGGTAGAAATTTCAGATGAAACACTATCAATGCTGTCATTGTTTGAAAAATTAGATCCATATTGGAAATCCCAACTATAGGTGGAATATTCCAAGGATCTTCACACTTGCATGGTTCTTGATGACTTGCTACATGATGAGAGCTATTCAATCCTAGATGGAGTGATCTATAATCATGGTAGGATCTTCTTGTCTAGAGCCTCCAAGATCAAGGAGAATTTACTACAAAAGGCTTATGAGGAGTTCTATTTTAGCCACACATACTCTATGAAGCTCAACAACATCATCTTGAGGAGCTGCTATTGGGAGGGCTTTGAAAAATAACTATATCAGCATTTTCAAAGATGCATGAATCTTGTGGAGATGGATCAGAAACATGACTCTATGAGAGAGTTAAATCAGCCCTCTTTTTCTCTTTTTGAGGGAGAGAATAGATCTATGCACCACTCCATTGATAGGAGGAGGATGGTTGGTGAAGAACATGTTCTTGTTACACATGTTTTATATTGTGATTTCATGCATTATTCCACCATGTTTTTGTAGGACATGACTCCAAGGAGGAGTATTATATCTTGTAAGCCTCATACCTAATATTGTGCCACAAATTTTTTTGAATTTGGCCACTCCCTTTGAAGGAAAAGGGAGATTTTGCAACATGATGGGTGCTTCCCCAAGGCGCAAAATATATCTCACACTTTCAGCTATGGTGAGATGGTATGGGCAGCAAGAAAATGGTGGGAAAACCACTTACCACATCTAGATCTAGTGCAGGCAGGAGATAATCTGCGTTGGTTTCACATGTGGGACTATGACCCACCTCCATATGCACAAATTTCTATTTGTATGTACATTGTTTTGATCCCCTATATTGATGATGTACTTGTAATTTTTATGGGGATGTATGGAGGAAGGAGGGAAGGTATGCATGTGCCCTATGGGATGGATACTCTCCATGTACTTTATGTTTCATATTTCAGGGGGAGCATTGGGCAAACCATGTTTGTTTCATGTGATCTATTGTCTCCTTATTGGATGAGCTATTTGCATATCATGAGAAATTTGGAGGAGAAATTCATGGCTGGATGGTTTGGTGAACACATGGCTTATGGAGAAAGCTTAAATTATGTTGGTGTTACCAAGGAAGGAGAAGAACTGTTGCAGTACTCACCTTATCAGTTGCTTGAGGACAAGCAACATTTTGGAGGGGAGGACTGTAATATTCCTAATTAGCCCAAGCTAATGGGAATATTCAATTTTTCTTTACTTTTCTGTTTCATGAATAAATGTGTAAAGGAGGATTATAAAAACTCTTAAAACAGATGTTAGTCATCGATAATTTTGATGATATCCAAAGATGACTAAATTGCTAATCCTAGATTTCTAGAAATAATATTTCAAAGAAGCATTATGAGTTCTATAAATCTCACTACCTTCGTCATTCTAAGTCTATCAGTTCACCAAAATCTTCATCTATGTCTCCTAAAAATTTATCTTGCTAATTCAAAATTAAAACTACCTTCAGAGCCATAATTCCCACCATTTTCACCTCCATTTCATTTCCCCCATTTTTTCATTTTTGATCCTATCCTAACAAGTCCTTTTCCCCTTCTGAAAAGTCCATCTCCCTTCATTAACCCTTCATTTCCCTTTAAAAACCCCATTTTTCCTTCACTAAATCCGTCATTTACCCATAAAAACCCTTTAAACCTATAAAAACCCCTTTTATATGGTTTAAACTACCTCTTTATACCTATTGAAACTTCTAAATTGGCCTAAAAAACCCATTTTTGGCCTAAAGACAGTCTTTTCACAATTAAGGGCTTAAGCCCTCAAGGGCTTAGATCCTCTACCCCTTTGCTCATATGGCCAAAGCCCGAAAACCCTCTTTTTAAAGCTTGTCGGAACTTCAAAAAAGCCAAAAAACCTTTGTTTTTAGCCTCTGTCCACCTTTTTTATAAGATTGGACTTTTTAAGCCTCTTTGGGCTTGAGCCTCAGCCCCCTCTCCTTCACAAGACCCAGGGCTGTGACCAAGTGCTAGACCTTGGCCCCCTTCAACCTTTGCCCCTGATCCCCTTGCTTTTTCACGAGACCGCACCTGGCCCCTTTCCTTCTAGCCCCTTTCCCTATACCTTATCCCGCGTCATTACTTGTTCCCGAAGTAATCCCCGCCGTCCATTTCACCAATCCAACGGTGCAAGATTACTGCGGGGGCACCCGACCAACGTGGCCCGTACCCTTTGGTGCCCCCGCAGTTGACTTGTTTAAATGCATAAATACTTAAATGAACGGCCAGGTTTTACTGTGGAGACACAGAGCAGGAAAATGGTCTATACCCCACAGTCCCCCCACAATAGATTCTCAACTGTTGGATCATCTCACAAATCCAACGGCTACCATTTCTCCCAACACATCAACCATTCTGCCCGCCATAACATTTCTCTGACACATCCACACTGTCGATCTGTGCGATCCAACGGCCGACATTAAACCTGCCGATCAACCGTGCCAAACACATAAACCCACTACCCGATGCATTAGCTGACATCACCCCTTATGGTCCCACCTCCCACTACTCCACTCGCCAACCAATCTTCCTCCACCAGCTGTCTTCCACCATCCCCTTTTCTCCCGCGCAGCTTTCCAACTTTTGCGCACAACCATGATTGTCGATCTAGATTGCCCAGATCGGACGGCTCAAAATCATCTTCGTGCTCAATTTTATAAAACCCCTCAACGGCATCTTCCACGCGAAATGAGCGGTTTCCATATGGACACGCGTCATTCGTTGTATGGTATCGCATCCATATGGACTGAAACCGCTTACCACCGTTGCCTTGCGCAAAAATCGCCCCGATTTTCTGCAAAACCGCTTTCCTCGTTCCATGCCATAATTTTAATTTTAACCCATTTTCTTCATATTTCCGCCTCCCTCTACGCATTTCTCCTCCCCATGCACTCCTCCTTTGCCACTCCTCAACCTCTGTAAGCAGTTTACCCCACAAAAATGCAGGGTTTTTATTAAATATTTGGTTTATTTTGCAGGTTTCATGGCGGCATGTAATACAAAAGCCCTCCCACAGTCATATTCAATGACTAAGGCCTCAGAATGATAATCCAAGGGCCCGAAACAGAAAAGGGATGGGTTTTTCTTTGATTCAAAGGTTTTTATCAGGGTCTTATGACCACTGACTGAATTATAAAACCTCCAATGCATAAACAAACCCTTCAATGCAGAAAGCTACCTGTACACAAGAGGACAAATAAAACGCAGTTAAGACAGAAGAAATCAAAGGTTTGAAAGATTCCGAAAATGTTAAAAGACAACAAAATGATGATTATAAAGGCTGAAGGTCAAAGGATAAATAAAAATGAACAAAAGTTTGAAGCAATGAATAAAGGGAAAGGGACAACGTTGATCAATTAAAAATGAAAACCAAGGCTAAAAGGCCTAAAGCATAGTTTATGATGAAATCAAGGAAACTTAGGCTAAAGTAGCCTCAGATAAATCAAACACGGAGCAGTTATTCACTTGACAAATAAAACTACCACCTATAGCCTACCTTCTGTCTCAAAAGGCAAATAAACAGTTATTACACAAAAGAAGATATTTTAAATTGACAGAACAGTTAATGAAAAGACAGAAAAAGGCCTCAAAGTCAATCTTTTCAACTATTTCATCCTCAAGAAGTAAAGACAGATTTATTACACAGAGAAGTAGTTGAGAGACATTCCTACCTTATGCCTTGCATGGTTTTCAAGGTTAGGAGTGCATTTATTATGTCATTTATAACATTTTGAACCCTAGATAGTTCCACCTCCTCAATTTTAGTATAAATACTACTGTGGAACTCATTTGTAAGGGTTGGTTGCTGGCATTTGAACTCTTTGTAGTTGTACATAGTCTGGTTGAAGATTAAGAAGAAATTGAAGTTTTGGAAGATTGATGATGTTTTGACATGTTTTTTTAATGATAAGGCTCTATCATTGGATCCCTGAGCATGGCTGTTGGTGATGTATTCTAATTTTTTAATGTTATTTCATGTTTTCCATATTGTTCCATCATTCTATACTTACAGTAGAGTAAAAATTTTAGGCTAAGAAATGTCTCCTAGAAGCACCTTAGACCTGTTTGCTCTTCATTGTCTTTATGTTTTCATCTTCTGAAGGTTTTATTGAGTAGTTTAACTGCTTTTGAACCCTTAAGCTTGTTTATTTTAGAAATAGTTCAAATAGTTGGTCTCAAGAATGATTTATGGTTTTCCCTGCTTACTTGTTGCCACTTGAAAACTGTTTCTGAAGTCTCCCTTTAAAGTACCATTGTTTACAGTCTTCCAGAGAGGTCTATTTTGATCATACCCTCTGTTCTTGCTGAGATAGTTGTTTTGAAGGTCTTTATAATTGCAGTTTTATATGTCTATGAGTTCCATCTTCTATGAATGCAGTTATTTGTGAATCTTTAATGTTTTCTTATCCATGAAAGTGAAATCTTTGGATGAAATAGGGCGTTCCCTGACTCCTAGATTTCATTTGAATAGTTTGCCTTGGAATTATTATTTGTTGAAGTGTGGTTTCTAGAATTTATGGTTAGCCCTATCTATGGAATGCCTCTTCATGTTCTAATAATGTTTTAAGTCCCTTTGTTGAGGAGTACATATAATTAAGTATTCTTAATTGCCCTTATTTATACTTCTTCTTCTAAATCCTTAATGTCCATTTCATTTTATCCATCAAACCCAAGATCCACTGGCCAAGTTAGAATTTCCCTTTGATATCCCATATCCATTGATTGAGTTTGTTATAGCTTCTTCTTGACTCCATTGCCCAATGGCTCTGATATTTCCCCTTTCTATCTATGCTTCCTAGATCATTCATGTCCAATTAACCAAACCCAAACAAATAAACTTTCACTTAATAACTAGCCTAAAATCAACCCCTTAAAAGCATCAAGTTATATTCTTACAAATACATTGAGAGATCCCTCTCTGAGACTAGGAGGGCTAGATGCTAGAGCTCTAAAGACTGGTTTATATGTTGCCTTGTCATTTGGTTTTCCAATCAGCCAAATCACAGGACCCCAACATCCTGGCGATCACGGTGGGACCTCTGAGTTCATAGTTTCCTAGCAAGCTCTTATAGACTCATTAGTCCTTCAACAACCATAGAAACTCAAAAAATCCCAAAAACATTTCAGATTGGCTTTCATAATAAACATTGGTGGTGGACCATAAAAAATTTTACCTCCAAAAGAGTTAAAAATTTCCACTTGGCGACTCCACTAGCCTCCAGTAAGCCTATTAATTCACTAGTACTTGTAAACTCCCCTAGGGATGTATTGAGCAAACCCAATCATGCTGTTGGTGGATATAAAAGTTCAAATCTTCCACCTGGCGACTCTACAACCTCCAAAATACCTAATGACTCCACTGGAAGAAGAGTCTGAACTGGTTGACAATATATAGTGACCTCTTTTCTGATTTACAATCATGGATTCAAATATAGATCCAAAATCAAAACGGTTGGTCATGATGGAAAAAATGTTGTACATTTTTGGAAAGATAATGGATAGGTATGAGGCTAATTTAAATATTGGTGATCTAGAGCAGCCCATGCTTTTTCAAAATCAAGAACAAACTCAACCACTACAAGACCTAGACAATGAGCAAGACATGTATGATGATCAAGACTTTATAGAAGATGATGAGCAAGGTTACAGAGAAAAAAATGAAGAAATTTGTCAAGAAAGTCCTGACAGCATACCTCTATCTTGTATTGCACTATTAAGAGAACTTTATGATCAAAATGAATATACTAATAGTGAGCAGTGCTTTGAGGAAACAAGTAGCCACTTAGAAAACGCAGAATCTGATGTGGAAGGAGAAATAACACATATAGGGACTCTCCCTCTATGTTACAACTCATTTCAAATTACACAAGAAGAGTGGCATCCTGATAATGTAGAAGAAACAACTCATGAACCCTATATTCAAACTGAGTATCATAATAATCATGAGGAGTTGTTTAAGACAGAAGAAGATCAGGAAACAGTAGAAAATCCTCAAGGTTTCCCCACAAGCACAAGTACTGATCCACTAGAAGAGGCTCAAGAAGACATCCAGCCTCAAAACTAGTTAACACAAGAGAAAGAGGATTGTTGTAATTCTGTATATGCTGAAAGAAAAATCTCTCCTCTTTCGACAGAAGAAGAAATTGATCAAATATTAAACAAATAGCCAGCCCTCAAAACTTCATTTGAACAAAACACTTCTGCTCACCTACATATTGAACCTTGTTGTATTGAACCAGAAAATAAACTTAAAGAAAAAATACTGATAACCCAATATGCTTGATTAGTGAAATTGTTTATACTAATGATTTTCCAATTTTTGATTAGTCTAATGATGATGATGAGCTCAAAATAGAAACTAATCACGCAGGGAAACCAGCAGTGGATTTTTTTCATGAATTTCATTATCATCAGCATGAAAACAATAGTCAAACAATACAGCCCATCAGAAATAGCTTTCACATGATTGGGAATCAGTAGTCTTTCAGCTCAAAGGTTGAGGAGGAAAACAATGAAGAATTTCTTGAGCATGATGAATATAAAGAACCTTCTCCTGAAAGTGTTGAGGTAATCAAAGAGACCCCTACTCAAGAATATAATGACCTCTTCACAGAGTTCATTCCACTAAATCAGAACATAACAGGACTGTAAGAGGACAACATTGCCAAATATCATGAGTCCTCCAGTTCAGATGATAATGAAGATGAGGAAGATTTTATTTCTCAAAAGAATCTTTTTCTTGATCCAGTGGAAGAAAAAATAACCCTGGTTGAAACTTACCTATCAAATACTCCCAACCAGGTATTATTTCAAGACCCCTATGCTCATTTCTTGAAGATATTTGAAGAAAGGATAAATGTTGTTAAGAGCGGTGTATTACCAAAAGCAAGAAAATTTTTTAGCACTGCTGCTAAGAAAAATGTGAGATGGGAGTGGTCCTTTTGTCTGTCCAAAATGCTCAAAGAGATGAGCAAAGACTAGTCATGGAACCATCTGATTGACTATATGTATTGGAAAAGAGAGTTTGTCAGCTAAACAAGTAAATATTTCAGAGTTAGATTAGGTTATATAGGAAAGCAATAAAGCTTATCCTATGAGCATTTAGTTAGTTTTTTGTTTTTTTCTTTGAAATAAAAAAATAAAAATATACAAAACAATAGAAAAAGAGAAAAAGAGGGTAGAAATAACAGAATAAAGGTACAGCCCCATGCCAAAAAAGGAAAATCTGAAAGTGTGCAAGCTTAAATGCCACTACTTGAAAGAGCACTGCTATTTAGTCATAAAACCTAATCATGAATAGATAGATTTCAATTTACTGCTGATAGGTTAGTGAATCAGATTTTCCAAACAGTTTAATCTTGGATTATCAGTAGAATAGATTATAATAGAAAGGAAATGGTTCTAACAAGCTCAAAATCTGAACCAAGAAAAGGGAAAATATAGCTCTAAATAGATCAAAACCAAAGCTGGAAAAGGAATAGAAGGATATTTATAATTTTCAGATCTTAAGCCTTCACAATTTTGTTTTATTTTTCTGCAAATAAAGTCTATGTGCAGCTTGTACATACAGCCATAGACACCATAGCAAATCAGACAATCTAATCCTAATTTGACTGTGTTTGAATTTCCTGTTTTAGAAATAGAGAATAAAATCTATCAAATAGCTTAATCTTGACAGATAGTAGCTTAGGTAGAAAAATAAAGAGTTCAACAGTTTAATCTAGACTCTTGGAAGAAATAAGGATAGGATTAGATATTTTATTTCTGTTTTCAAAAATAAAAATTCAAAGAGTTTTCTAGTTCAAATGCACTCAAAGGAAAGAGAAAAAATGCTAGGACAAGTAGGATTGGGTAGGAAGAGATGTTGTTTGAAGAAATTACATGTTGCAGATTGATAAAAGTTTTCCTTTTCAGAGAAATATTAGCAAGAAAAGAAGAAATATGCCCAATGGATGAGGCACTGGTCTACTAAAAGCCAGAGATTTATAAACTGAGGTTCTGGACACCTAAAAGGACAGCTGTCCTCCCCAAGTGGAGCCACTGTTAGTCATCCATAATTTTGATGATATCCAAAGATGACTAAATTTCCAATCCTAGATTTCTAGAAATGATATTTCAAAGAAGCATTATGATTTCTAGAAATCTCACTGCCTTCATCATTTTAAGTCTATCAATTCACAAAAATCTTCATCTATGTCTCCTAAAAAGTTATCCTGCTGATTCAAAATGAAAACTACCTTCAGAGCCATAATTTCCACCATTTTCACCTCCATTTCATTCCCCCCATTTTTCCATTTTTGATCCTATCCTAACATGTCCTTTTCCCCTTCTAAAAATTCCATCTCCCTTCATTAACCCTTCATTTCCCTTTAAAAACCCCAATTTTCCTCCACTAAATCCCTCATTTACCCATAAAAACCTTTTAAACCTATAAAACCCTTTTTTTATGGTTTAAACTACCTCTTTATACCTATCGAAACTTCTAAATTGGCCTAAAAAACCCATTTTTTGCCTAAAGACAGTCTTTTCACAATTAAGGGCTTAAGACCTTGAGGGCTTAGATCCTCCGCCCCTTTGCTCATATGGCCAAAGCCTGAAAACCCTCTTTTTAAAGCTTGTCAGAACTTTAAAAAAGCCAAAAAAACCTTTGTTTTTAGCCTCTGTCCGCATTTTTATAAGATTGACTTTTTAAGCCCCTTTGGGCTTGAGCCTCAGTCCCCTCTCCTTCACAAGACCCAGGGCTGTGACCGGGCACTAGACCTTGGCCCCCTTCCACCTTTGCCCCCGGTCCCCTTGCTTTTTCACGGGACCGCACCTGGCCCCTTTCCTTCTAGCCCCTTTCCCTATACTTTATCCTGCACCATTACTTGTTCCCGAAGTAATCCCTACCATCCATTTCACAATCCAACGACACAAGATTACTGCGGGGGCACCCGACCAAGGTGGCCCATACCCTTTGGTGCCCCCGCAGTTGACTTGTTTAAATGCATAAAAACTTAGATGAACGGCCAGGTTTTACTGCGGAGGCACAAGGCAGGAAAATGGTCCGTACCCCCCGGTCCCCCCGCAATAGATTCTTAGCCATGTTAAGAATTACTGCATAAATAAAATAGAATTTACCGAGAGTATTATATAAACATGCAAAATCCAGCAACAAATCACATAAACATAAACACAATGTTTAACCGGGAAAACCCCAAATTCGGGGAAAAACCCAACCAATGAAATTTCATTACCATTGGCCAAAACCCTGGCCAATCTGGCCAAGTGAGCCTTCATCGCTCACCTCCAGGCCTACATCACAATGAAGTCTTCCCAGCCTTTTATAGGCTCCATTACATGCAATACCATGGGTCAAAACCATGGGTGCACAAAACCATGTGCCCCAAAACCACCCTAGTCAACTTTGACTCTATCCCGAGTCATGTTTACCTAACAATTCCCCCCTTAAACTTGACTTGGGGGATATTGGCTAAATCCAGCCAAATATGCTAGATGAGACAACCCTGCTCACTCTAGCTCTTCCCCCCTCAAATTTTTACCCAGGGTAATTGTTAACTTGACATCCCCCCTATCACCTAGGTCTAACCCAGACTTTACCAGTGATTACCCAAGGGTACGCATGCGATACCAGGTCTTACAGCAGTATGCCCATTTACATGTAAAACATTAACTCCATTATAATAAATTTTTTTTATATTTCATTGTTGCTATTCTTTGTATGACCATTCTCTACTTTCATACATGATGTCCTCTCCAAAGAGGACATCATAGTTGTACATCAATTTTCCGAATGACATCAATGTCCATATAAAAAGAATCCATCTACCAGATTACATGGGTCACCAGCCTCTGTAACCGCCAGTCCTCTAGGAATTCTCTTCAGATACATGGTTCATCAATTTAAGTAATTCTCCTGCAAATATCCTCTCTCATTTTCTCATGATGTCCTCTCCAAAGAGGACATCATAGTTGTACATAAATCTGCCCTCTATGCTTTTGCTGGTCCATTTTAATTATCTGCTTGGTTGGTTGGTAAAGCTACTCTTTTCCACCATCGACCACAATTTTGACATGGCCCTCAATTGCATTTCTTCTTGTTGAACCTTCCTAGGATCCATTCATGAAACAAGGCTTCATAATTGCTATAAATGCTGATATATTGAAAACAACTAAAATCTTCGGAATCGAATAAAATAAGGACATGCCTCATGTTTATTATTACAAAACACAAGCAGGCTCAGGCTCACACTCATTCTCACCATTCAAGACCAGTGCAACATCCAGCGCTACTTCTAAAGATATGGAATCAAGAGAATTCGCCAACTTAATATCTCTTTCAGGTTGATTCAAGAATTGTGCAAATATTTCCTCTTACTCTTCTCCTGCTCGGATGTGTTATCGGCATCGCTAACAGGGGAACCTACAGTTTTAATCAGAAAACTTTTAATCTGCGTTTTCTCAGAAGAATCCATAGATCTCCATCCATGAACTAGCTGGGCTTTTTTGTTTACATCCTTAGCATCCAAACAGTTCTTCAAAATCAAACCCGCAAGCCTCCGGCTTTCAACGGGCTTATCCTCATCAGCGAGCTCGCGGGACAAAGATATCAAGAAGGCCAGAATATTCTGGCCCTAAAACTATCTCAAGTTCTCTTCAACGAGCTTTCGAACCCCGCCATCCACGGACTGAGCATTCAGGAGAATCTGGGTCACCTCCAGCGACATTATGGGAATCGAAGGGTTTCGATATTTTTAACTTCTTTTCAGGATTCGATCATTGGCCGATGTTGATCCTCTTCTTCGTCCTCGTGTCCTTCGCCTAGTATGTAGTAGCCAACTATCATTTGCGTGCCAATGTTTACAAATTATTCCTCACGTTGCAAGCCTGAGAATTTCCCTGGACCAACTCTGGCCATCATTACAGCATATGATCCATGCCTTTATTTTATTTTTTTCATCCACGCGTTATCACCAATGCTTCCACCACAAAATCAATGATGGTCACACATCGCTTTGCAGCAAACTTCCGTTCTTCACATCACTTGAGCTCGTTCTTCGCAATGAACTCCATCTATTCCACATAATTGTGTCCATCATATTCACACACAGATCCAATCAGATCTACACCATATCTAGATGTAGATCTAACGCCTTCACACGTAGATCTGTCCTTTTAAGTATATCTGTCTAGGAGAAAATTTTATGCAGTAGCAGAAAACTATAGATATAGAAAAATCACTAAACTTGGCAGCTCATTCCAAATTTCAAATCTTCATAGCTCCGATACCAGTTGTTAATAATTACTGCATAAATAAAATAGAATTTACCAAGAGGAGTATATAAACATACAAAATCCAACAACAAATCACATAAACATAAACATAAACACAATGTTTAACTGGGAAAACCCCAAATTCGGGGAAAAACCAAACCAATGAAATTTCATTACCATTGGCCAAAACCCTGGCCAATCTGGCCAAGTGATCCTTCACCGCTCACCTCCAGGCATACATCACAATGAAGTCTTCTCAGCCTTTTATAGGCTCCATTACATGCAATACCATGGGTCAAAACCATGGGTGCACAAAACCATGTGCCCCAAAACCACCCTAGTCAACTTTGACTCTATCCCAAGTCATGTTTACCTAACAAGCCATTGGATCATTTCAAAAATCCAACATCTACCGTTTCTCCTGACTCATCAACCATTCTCCCCACCATAACGTTTCTCTGACACATCCACACCGTCGATCTGCGCGATCCAACGACCCATATTAAACCCGCCGATCAACCCCTCCAAACACATAAAACCACTACCCGATGCATTAGCTGACATCACCCCTTATGGTCCCACCTCCCACTACTCCGCCTGCTAACCAATCTTCCTCCACCAGCTATCTTCCACCATCCCCTTTTCTCCTGCACAACTTTCCAACTTTCACGCACAACCATGACCATCAATCTGGATTGCCCAGATCGGACGGCTCAAAATCATCTTCGCGCCTAATTTTATAAAACCCATCAACGCGCATCTTCCACGCGAAATGAGCGGTTTCCATATGGACACGCGTCATTCGTTGTATGGTATCGCGTCCATATGGACCGAAACCGCTTACCACCGTTGCCTTGCGCAAAAACCACCCCAGTTTTTCGCAAAACCGCTTTCCTCATTCCGCACCATAATTTTAATTTTAACCTGTTTTCTTCATATTTCCACCTCCCTCCACGGATTTCTCCTCCCCCTGCACTGCTCCTCTGCCACTCCTCAACCTATGTAAGCAGTCTACCCCACAAAAATGCAGGGTTTTTATTAAACATTTGGTTTATTTTGCAGGTTTCATGGCGGCATGTAATACAAAATCCCTCCCATAGTCATATTCAGTGACTAAGGCCTTAGAATGATAATCCAAGGGCCTGAAATAGAAAAGGGATGGGTTTTTCTTTGATTCAAAATTTTTTATCAGGGTCTTATGACCACTAACCGAATTATAAAACCTCCAGTGCATAAGCAAATCCCTCAATGAAGAAAGCTGCCTGTACACAAGAAGACAAAGAAAACTCAGTTAAAATAGAAGAAATCAAAGGTTTGAAAGAGTCCAAAAATGTTAAAAGACAGCAAAAGGATGATTATAAAGGCTAAAGTTCAAAGGATAAAGACAAATGAACAAAATTTTAAAGCAATGAATAAAGGGAAAGGGACAATGATGATCAATTAAAAAAGCAAACCAAGGCTAAAAGGCCTAAAGCATAGTTTTATGATAAAGCTAAAGTAGCCTCGGATAAATCTAACATAGAGCAGTTATTCACTTGAAAAATCAAACTGCCACCTATAACCTACCTTTGTCTCAAAAGGCAAATAAACAGTTATTACACAAAAGAAGATATTTTAAACTGACAGAACAGTTAATGAAAAGACAGAAAAAGGCCTCAAAGGCAATATTTTCAACTATTTCATCCTCAAGAAGTAAAGACAAATTTATTACATAGAGAAGTAGTTGAGAGACATTCCTACCTTATGCCTTGCATGGTTTTCAAGGTTAGGAGTGCATTTACTATGTCATTTATAACATTTTGAACCCTAGATAGTTCCACCTCCTCAATTTCAGTATAAATACTGTTGTGGAACTCATTTGTAAGGGTTAGTTGCTAGCATTCGAACTCTTTGCAGTTGTACATAGTCTGGCTGAAGATTAAGAAGAAATTGAAGTTTTGGAAGATTAATGATGTTTTGACATGTTTTGTTAATGAGAAGGCTCTATCATTGGATCCCTGAGCATGGTTTTTGGTGATGTATTCTAATTTTTTAATGTTATTTCCTATTTTCCATATGGTTCCATCATTCTATACTTACAGTAGAGTAAAAATTTTAGGCTAAGAAATGTCTCCTAGAAGCACCTTAGACCTGTTTTCTCTTCACTATCTTTATGTTTTCATCTGCTGAAGGTTTTATTGAGTATTTTAACTGCTTTTGAACCCTTAAGCTTGTTTATTTCATAAATAGTTCAAATAGTTGGTCTCAAGAATGATTTATGGTTTTCCCTGCTTACTTGCTGCCACTTGAAAATTGTTTCTGAAGTCTCCCTTTAAAGTACCATTGTTTACAGTCTGCCAGAGAGTTCTGTTTTGATCATACCCTCTGTTATTGCTGAGATAGTTGTTTTGAAGGTCTTTATAATTGCAGTTTTAGATGTCTAGGAGTTCCCTCTTCTGTGAATGCAATTATTTGTGAATCTGTAATGTTTTCTTATCCATGAGAGTGAAATATTTGGATGAAATAGGGCGTTCCCTGACTCCTAGATTTCATTTGAATAGTTTGTCGTGGAATTATTATTTTTTGAAGTGTGGTTTCTAGAATTTATGGTTAGCCCTATCTATGGAATGCCTCTTCATGTTTTGATAATGTTTTAAGTCCCTTTGTTGAGGAGTACATATAATTAAGGATTCTTAATTTCCCTTAGTTCTACTTCTCCTTCTAAATCCTTAATGTCCATTTCATTTTATCCATCAAACCCAAGATCCACTAGCGAAGTTATATTTTCCCTTTGATATCCCATATCCATTGATTGAGTTTGTTATACCTTCTTCTTGACTCCATTTCCCAATGGCTCTGATATTTCCTCTTTCTATCTATGCTTCCTAGATCATTCATGTCCAATTAACCAAACCCAAAAAAACAAGCTTGCACTTAATAACTAGCCTAAAATCAACCCCTTAAAAGCATCATGTTATATTCTTACAAATACATTGAGAGATCCCTCTCTGAGACTAGGAGGGCTAGATCCTATAACTCTAAAGACTGGTTTATATGTTGCCTTGTCATTTGGTTTTCCAATCAGCCAAATCATAGGACCCCAACAATAGAAAATAAATCAATGCCACATGTGAACAAAGCTAAATCTGGGCTATTTAAATAAACACCCTTATGTGTGAAAGGGGCTGAGACATTTGACTAGGTCAACCATGACCAAATCAACAATGCTATCTAGAGGAGTGATCTTCATTAAGGCACAACATAGTTTTAGTTGGAGGATGTTCATGTGAAAAGGGCTAATTCATTGAGATGGTTTAGGGTTTTGCAAGCTCTCAATCTTATAAAAGGAAGAGGGGATAGCATGAGAAGGGGTTGATGTGATTACATTTTCAGAGTTTATTGTCTATTTAGACATATCTCATTCTCCTTGTTGTTTAGCAGAGAATAGTGCTGTTTAGCACAAGGATCTCCTGTTTAGGAATCCCATCTCTTTCCTTGAGAGGCCTCTTGGAAGAGCTTTGCATTTCTTGTCCACTATTAGGCTGAAGGCCAAGCTTCTACTTCCAACTACAACGCAGATCCTGTTGAGGGTTTGTTTTCTTTGTAAGCTGCAGCAAGTGGAGGCTAGATCTACTCAGATCTAGGCCATTCTAGTGCCTATTTTCACTGGGAGAGTCTTCTATCCCATTGGCAAGAGAGTATTGGATCATTGGAGCATCAGATCCACATCTTGGCATCAGGCCAAACTGATCTTAAACCCAACAACGCAGTTTATCTTCTAGTACTGCCTTATTTGCAAGTGTAAAGTTGCAGGGTGTTTTGGCAGACTTTTGGAGGAGAGATCTCTAGTGTTGGGAATCTTCCCTTCACTGTGGTGATCCATGGATTTCAAATCTATTCCATGTCATAGTCAGATCTGATCTAAATATTGTTGTATTTTCCTCAGAATTTCTGAATCATTCTGCAGATCTGCTACATAAGATCTCAGATCTACTCCATGTGCTTCATGCATTGCTGAAAACCCCAAGGGGTATGTAAAGTAGAGACTCTATAGTGTATGGATCTGTCATATATCTGATTTTTCATGCATTATTTTTCTCTAGATCTAATTTTTAATCATCAGCTAATGCAGCATAATAAAAATAATGTTGTCAAGGCAATTTCTGCTCATTTGTATGGTTGTTGTGCCTCTTTTTGAGGATATTTCTTCATGGGAGACTTATTTTTCCTGTTCTACATTGTATGGGCTTAATTATGCATCTGATTTGCTGATATAAATGCTAAATAAGGGTCTCCATATTGGCCTCATGCAAATATCTTGATGATCTGCGTTATTTTAATGCTTACTATTTAGTATTGTTGCTTGTTCCCATTTGGGGATATTACATAAGCACGGCTACTTGCTCTGTAGTGCACTGCAATTATTCAACAAAAACAAGCTAAGTGGCATGAAAACCTCATAAAAAATAAGACATTCCAGAAAGGAGATTGGGCGCTCCTCTACGACTCCAAATTCCAAGACTTTCCGGGTAAGTTACAACAAGGTGGCTCGGTCCATACTAAATTCAGGAAGTAAACAACAATGGTACCATTACCTTAACCACCATAGATGGATCTAGCTCTACCTTTCGAGTCAATGGACATGGGGTGCACCTTTATCACAAACCACTTACAAAATATTCTTTCTGCCAGCAGGTGAGTGACGTCCCCACCATCCAAATTTTAGCTGCAAGGGGTGATGGCTCGGAAGCTTTAAGTTTATAAAAAAAAATTATTCTCTCTTGTAAATATTGTATATATGTTTCCTGAAATTTATAGTTTTTCTCATTGTTGTACATTCCATCTCTTCTTTATGCTCACAGTTGTATTCTTTTTCTTTTTCTTTTTCTTTTTTCTTTTCTTTTCTTTTGTACGATTGGTTGTTTGAACCTTTGAACAACTCATGTTCAATCAAATTGAATAGCTGTTGTTCAATTGAATTGAACAGTTGTTTTTCAATTCAATTGAATGGCTTTGTTTTTTATTATGCTTTTGCTGTTCAAACCTTTGGACAATTGTTGTTCAACCCAATTAAACAGTTGTTATTCAATCGAATTGAACAATTGTTGTTCAATTCAATTGAACAGTTGTCTTTTTAGTGCATTTATTTTTTTCTGTTCAAACCTTTGAACAACTGATGTTCAATCGAATTGAACAGCTGTTGTTCAATTCAATTGAATGACTATGTTATTTTAGTGTGTTTATTTTTGCTATTCAAACCTTTGAACAACTGTTGTTCAATCCAATTGAGCAGTTGTTGTTCAATCAAATTGAACAGATGTTGTTCAATTCAATTGAACGACTATTTTTTTTTTTTTTACGTGATTTTAATTTTGTTTTTTAATCAATTGAACAGCTATTGTTCAATCAAATTGAACAGTTTCCGTTCAATAGAATCGAACAGATGATTTATTTTCTAAGCATGTTTTTTTTCTTTTGATGATTTCCTTTCGAATATCCACTCTCCCTTTACACATCCTCGCCATAAAATCCATTTTTGGAAAAGGAATTGGCACCCGAAGAGGAGAAAAGTAGTGATATTACTAATATTATGATCTTTTGAAATTTTGATGGAAATCTCTACTCCAGAAGTTGGCATGGCTTATTTGTATACTAAAGTTCTGGATACCTCTTGTTCAAACATATTACTACGCAATTCATTTCCATAGTCTTATGCTGGTATATCTTTCTACACTCTTAAGTAGTAATTCTCCTTGACATGAGGATATAGGAATAAATATTATTAATTGTATTGGCATTATTTTTACTTCTCACACCATCCCTAACTCTTAAGGATTTAATGAGCCTCCCTCCATGTATAAATAAAAAGAAAAATATTATGTCCATGTGCAATTTTTTAAGAGAGAATAGGGGGTCTCCTCACGAGCCAACCTACCATGATCATAAGGGTTTAACAGGTGACATTCCCACAATGGCCAACACACCAGGGTAGCGACCTTCTCGACAGCTAAAACTGCTTGAAGGACAAGAGGTCTCATCACAAGCTGGCCTGATCACTTTGTTACAATCCATGTCAATGGCACTATGACTATCTGGCCACCACACCAGCACAGTGGTCTCTCCATAAAAAAGCAAAATGCCTACTTTTTAAAAATAAAAATATTATGTCTATGTGAAATTTTTTAAAGAGATACTAGGGGGTCTCATCACAAGCCAACCTACCATGATCATAAGGATTTAACAGGTGACATTCCCACAATGGCCAACACACCAGGGTAGTGACCTTATCGACATCTAAAACTGCTTGAAGGATAGGAGGTCTCATCATGACCTAGCTTGATCACTCTGTTACAATCCCCATGAATGGCACTATGAATATCTGGCCACCACACCAACACAGTGGTCCCCCCATAAAATAAGCAAGATGTCTACTTTTAAATAGAGGATTCTGTCTCATTTATGGGTTAAAATAGCAACCCTATCGAGGCTATGAACGTCTGCTAGCAATAGTGGCTCTACTCGTGTTATTGAAGTATGTTTCTAATGATAACCAATTACTTTTATATGCCCTATTTCCTATTGATCCATTCCTGAAATAAATGCACTACTTGAATAAGTGTTATCACTACCTACCCACATAATTAACTATAAGTGAATTATCTTTTCATGTTGAATTAAGGGATGACATCACCAATCATAATCTGTCACCTATCATGCTTTTGTCATACTACACCATAAAAATAGGAAATCCTTTCATAATAATTTATACTCCGCTTTTCTCCCCTTCTTCGGTCATTTCCACCTAATGAATAGTTGTGATTATTATCAACTTCTGACCTTACTTCATGTGCATTCATGATCGTTGCAATATTTCCTCTTTTCTTGAGCTTCAAGGCCATGGACGCCCTTCTCTCGTACATTTGCGATTATTATCAATTTCTGACCTTTGCATCATGTGCACTCATGATTGTTACAATCTTTCTTCTTCTGTTGAGCTCAAGGTCGTGGACGCCCTTCTCCCGATGGAGGGGGTACGAATATTCATAATGAATAAGCATGAAAATTACCCACGTGACTTCCTTCGAATACGCTGATGGGACTAAAAGATCATTGCATTTACAACATAAAGTTTCATTTTATAATATATTTGAAAAAAAAAAACGCATGTAGTGTTTATAATGTTTTAAGTAACGGGGCCAAAAGAAATGCATACAGAAGAAGAAACCAGTTTTGATAACATAGTAGCCATGGGTGGAAATTCTCTTTGCAATGAACCCACAACTTTCCAAGTCTCAGAATCAACTCACACCATTCTCCAGCAAGTTTTTTGGCTTTCATATCTACATAGACTACAATGGTTTAATACAGAGATAGCAGTTGAATTCCTGTAAAACCTGCGGGAAGGGCAGACCACAGTCAAAGGAAGAATCATACTAGTCACTGAGGAAATCATCACCAAGGTCTTTGGACTACTAGTAGAAGGAGAAATATGGACTGAAAAACATGTCCTTCTACAAGAAGCAATCTCAGTGTACCAGGACCCAAGCGAACCATTGGAACGAAAAGGGAAAGGTATTAATCCCACGTCCTTGCAGCAGCCTTGGCAAGAATTGGCAATCTTCATTCAAATATATATCATATGCGATGGATGTCGAGATGTGGTAAAGTCCCGCCAACTTAAAATATTAGTTGTTCTCAAGCAAAAAACTTCAGTTAATTTTCCATTTTTCCTAAATTCTGTATTGCACAATATTGTTGTTCGAATTAGAAAAGCTAAAAACCCCCAAGCAGTTGTCAGTCACCATGGCTTGATTAAATTGATCATCATTCATGAGGTAAGAAAACATCAGATAACTTGGAATAGCTTTGTTAATCCTACCCTACCTGCCCCTGAAGAAAACCTTGTCAGAGCAGAGATTGAACTCCCTAGAATAACCATACCCAGGAGAGCAAGAGGGAAGAGAACCATGTTTCGATCTCAGACCAGGAAAACAGAGACGGTCTGAAAGGTTGCAACTATGGCAAAACACCTTTGAATTTCCAGATGAGGAGGGACCATCCCATACACCACCTTCAAGCCCTCAAAATATGTCCTTACAAGACTACGAAGAATAAATGGCTCAAGTACTCGAGAAAACGAGAGCATCTTGTGAAATGGGAAGCCCATATGAATAATATGAGGAACAAAGGGACCTATTGAACTAGTCTGTCGCTGCTAGCAGCTCTGGCCACACTGAAATCCTACCTCACCATGATGAATTATAGGCTTTAAGGGTTTTATCTCCCTCTGATAATGAATGGGTGAGTAGGGAAGATCGGACACAGAGAATATCTAAATCTGGAAACCAGTCAGGGGACACTGTTATATTATAACAAAATACAAGCATTGAGATAGTTCCCCTGACGCCTGAAGGAAATATTATTTCACCCAGTGGGATGTTAATGCTGAAATAACCTCTTGGACGCCTGGAGAAAACACCATTGCTGATAACCTTAGAACTAGAACAACCATTTCTGAAACTGAAGCCACTGCACCTCCATCTCCTGCCAAAACCTTGCTAAAAGAAAAACCAGCTGAGATTAAGTTAAGGAAAATGAGCAGGAAGTGCAATAAATTGAGAAAAATGGTGAAACAACTAAGGAAACAGTTGGAAGAAGCAAACAAGGCTTGTAAGTCTGAGAAGGAATTGGCTACCATGGGAACCCAAACAGATTTTGTTACCCAAATGGTAGATACTGCTAAAATTTCTGTACAAGCTGATTTAATATACAATGTTGAAGCCTCTGTATAGATTGATTTAATAGATATTGTTCTTGTATAGACAGATCTAATGGACAAATATGAAGCCTCTATACATACCAATTTAATAGATACCTATGAATTTTATGTACAGACTGAGTTAATGGATAATGTTGAAGCCTCATTAGAAACGGATTTGATACACACTACAGAAGTCTCTGTGCAGACTAATATGAAACTTACAGAAGATAAGGGGACTCAAACAGAGGTAACACCTGCCTACACTCCCCTAGTAGAAAAATCTACCAATTAAAAGCTTTGCAACCAACCAATTCAAGTCCAACATGAATTGGCCTAGTTTAAAAAGGAATTAGTTCCCTTACAGGAACATCAGGCACTACTAAAGTGATTCAAAGACCTTTTTGCAACTGAGGACGAAACCTTTGCCCAACTCAAGGAAGAAACAACAAATGTGAATAAAGCACAGGATCAAGTGGAACAAGCTAAGAAGAAAACCAGTATGGTTTGCTCTCTTTACTTAGATGTATTGACTTGCAGGGCAACAACCACTAATTATTCTTTATTCTTAGTGGAACGGTATTTATTGTTGAAAATCAAGGTTGTCAGGGAAGGGAAGCCCGCTACTTTTAAAACCATTGAGAAATTTGTCCAGTGTTGCAATGAGCAGGATGAGTAGGTCCAACATCTTTTGTGTGAATTATATTTAAACAATTTATTTCTAGAGGAGGATGGGGACAGTAATCCCAACCCCTTCATAGGGGATGTTCAGTTCTAGGCTTTTCTGTCCTTTTCCAGAAACCAAACTAGATGGGCTAAGGCATACAACACCTTTCAGAAAAGAAAGCATGGCCTAGATCTATGGGTCACAGGGGAACCTACTAAACCCATGTACTTTTTTACCCAACATAAGAAATTCATGCAGCGGAAAGGAGTGATATCCAAATTGGGACATATTCACAGGGATATTGTGCAGAATGGGCGGGCATACTTCTAGGACATTCAAGAAGAAGCATTAGCAACAACCAAACATAGATGGCTAGCCTCTACAAATAATGTGAAGATCAAGGAGCCATTTGGGTATAGGAACTTCAAAGCTATTGTTTCCAAGTTCCTTCTGTACAACAACCTAATTTTGAACATGGGTCCTACATGGATAGGGTGCAGATATAGATGCCCCATCATCTGGTACCCCCCTGAAGACTATCATCATGATTATGAGTTACCATAGGGGCACACCAACTCAGCATTTGCAAATATTAAACAGAGACATGGCTTCAGACTTTACAAGGAAGAGGTATATCCTGCATATTCTTTAACCCAGCTACACCTCAACCATTTGTTTGTACGAGGACTTGCAAAAAGGTAAGCAAGGGAGTATGTTGGATGAAGAAGAAGGTACATTTCACCCCCATCTTTACCACGATTTTCCATTTACTTTTATATATTTTCCCTTCATCTTAGCAATAAAGTAAAATAAAATAATGCAAAAATAAGGTAGAGTGAATTAATGATAAAAGGAGTGTTTAATAACGTGAAAATTGATTTGTCCTATCTTTATTGATAGGGAAGAAAAAAAACCAAACTGCTGACCGGATGACCAAAAGACAACAGACAAGGAATGTGAACGGAATCATATCGGCTCTTATGAATCAATAGAAGATGTAGAGGCATGCCTACTCTTGGAATGCTCAATCAGTAGCCACAAAGAATCAAGGTCTCATAACGAGAAGGATGTGTTACTACTTTTGAATTCGCCTTTAAGCTATAAAACACCGAAGGTGAATAAGGCGCAACACAGTTACTGTAATATAACCTTCCTGTATTAAACCTATTTGGACAGAATCATCAAGTTTGTACTAATATATTGCTTTGCGTATTAATGAAGAATTTGGCATTTTTGGAATAAACAACTTATGAGTATTCCTTAGCAGTAGGCTTCTAGCATCTTCGGGCCCAGCCCTGGGATTTCTCCTACTACTTCTCTGCCATACATTTATTTACAGAATTTGAATTTTGAGTTATCCATTGTGTTTCATAACGTTATCATTTAATTTTTTAAACACAAGTGTGAGATATTATAGCTTCCTTTTCACTAGATTATATTTATCATTCATGTCCTCTCACCTGGAATCAATGCTTTTACAATTGTTAGACTAGTTTCAGCATGGTTGTTGTTCAATTCTGCGTATAGTTAATGTCTGGATATTTTCATCATAATTATGAGTGTTTGGTTGATATTCAATTCTGAAAGATGTTATTAGTTTATTAAAAGATAATTCCATTACAAAATCTAGAATAATGGATTATTGTTCCATTTATTAGGATCATTGTTCAATTCATTAAGGTAGTTTTTCAATTCATCAAAGCGTGTTGTTCAATTGCAATCTATTATTTTCAGTCTTGAGTGGTTATTTATGCATAAGATTAGAATATGATTATCTCCTTTGAATAGTCTGAAGTATTTCATAATTCACTTTCAAGTTAGTTTGATTGAACTTCGAGAATTAAACAATATTCCTTATAACGATTTAGAGTAGTTAACCTCCGATGTCACTTGCATATATTTTGCTTACACTCTTGAAAGAACAAGACTTGTCCTGGGTTGATAATGAATGAAAATCATTAAGGTCACCTTTAAAACAGTAACCTTCATGACCCAACAATTTCTCCTCGATATATTCTTGAGAATATCCTTGTCATTCTAATATAGTACTCCTATGAATGAATATCATTCATGGCGAGGAAAAATCAGTCTTAAAACATCTATTCTATCATTACCTAGCTCTTGGAATGATCAACGCATAATAGGTCTGTGAAAGTGTTAAAAGAACAAAGCTTGATTAGGAGGGCATAGTCAAACTCATTAAGGCTCAAAAGAGGCCTTTAATGTGCACTTATGCACTCAAATAAAGGATAGAGAACTCAAGGGCACAAGGTTACACTCCAAAGAGATTAAGGAGTGAGGCTTCAAGCCTTCAGGCCTTCAAGGTGCACTCATGCGCTCAAAAAGAATAAGAGGTTACAAGGGAGCACTCTAAAGAGATGAAGGAATGAGGCTTTAGGCCTTCAAGGTGTACTAATGTACTCAAAGGGAATAAGATGGTGCAAGGGTGCACTACGAAGAGACGAAGGAGAAACACTCAAGCCATCAGGATGTGCTCATGTGCTCAAAGAGGGTGTAGTTATTCACACAAAATGAGTGCACTCAAGTTTCAGGCTTCGTGACTACGCCATGTGCTCAAAGAGATGGATGAAGATTCATGCTTCATGATTTCTCGATGCACTCTAAGGCTTTGTGCTTTATGAGTGTTCCATGTGCTCTAAGAGTATAATGAGGCTCCATGCTTCATGGTGTGCCATGCGCTAAAGTAGGGCACAATTCTTTGAGTCGAAGGAGTATGTTCATAGTCTCGAAGTGCACTCATTGTTTTAAAGTGTGCTTAGGCTCTTAAAGTGCCCCTTTGAAGGAAAGAAGATCCTTATTTTTCCAGGGTGCGATTTTTAGGGGAGAGAAGGTCCTTGTTATTCTGAAGTGCACTTTTTCACTAAGATTTTGAAGTGTGCTTCATTATTTGAAATTCACGCAGACTTGGTAGGGAACAATTCTTGTCAATTATGGCTATGTTTTCATCTAGAATGCACTTTTCACTCAGGGAGGTAGCACAAGTCTAGGTGACTTATCCTTAGGAAGTAGTTATGCACTATCAGAGGGAGGAGACCTTAGAAAATACTTACTTCATGTATAAATTATACAATATGCATGTATATCTTGGATTCACCCAATATAACAATGTACTAAAGTTAAATATTGAATCACTTCTACAAATCTTTTGCGGAATTAAAAACACAATCACTAATCACATGAACATGAAGAAAGATCAATCACACACAACACAGATAATTTCTCGGGGAAACCTTACAGCTAAAAAACCCACTATCTCCTATTGTATATTAAGCATGGATCATGAAACGGTTACATACAAAAATATTCTCACAAGAGCCCTCCAGTACTCAGCTAATTGTCTCACAATGTCATATGCAAAATTGACCAACACATATCCAATTCTCAGCCTCTAGACAACCTTCCTTGCTTGCACAATCCCTGATGGTAAAGATCCCTAAAAGATGGGAATTCTTGGCTGCCTTGACTGCATAAGTATCATGGGCACTCCAATGGGTGTTTGGTTGCAAGTGTGCAAGCCAATAATCCTACAACTGATAGTCAATTTCCCTTTCACCTATAACTCAACTGGATCTCCATTGGATATGACATGCATGCAGCTAATAATAGTAAATCCTTAGTTGCATGTGAGATCACTAATTGTGAATTAGTTAATATTTAATTTACTATATATCTCACTAGTGTATCTTCAGTTACAACTAACACAACTGATTTTAACTCATTTAACTGAGTTAAACTGATTTACAACTTGCAACAACTCATGCACCACTGCACTTCGAACTTAGTTACAACTAGAATTACTCTGCATGCCTCGCCAACAACCTCTAACTCGAAATCCACTAGCTAACTGAATTTATCACTTTCATTTAACTCATTTAAGTCCACATATAGAATAGATTACAGTTTAATGTCCATCTTAATTAAGGGATAACCAAAATATACATGCACCCAAAAATAGCACTGTGGGCCCCACCCTAGTCTGGGTGCTTAATGCAACCAGGTGCTTAATTCACTAGGCATGGGTGTTGAATCTTCTTGTTGAATCTCAACACTCCCTCTCAACAAGAAAGGGATTATCCTTCACCCCGATATTGTCTCTATGGTATTCGAATTTTCTCCCGGTGAGCGTCTTCATCAGAATATCTACATCCTGATCTTCCATGGGAATGCATTGAAGCAACATGATCCTTCTTTGCACACAATATATGAGATGATGGTACCATATATCTATATGCTTGGACCTATCATGAAACACAGGATTAATCGAGAGTTTAATGCAACTCTAATTATCACAATGAATCATTGTTGGATTCATTTGAGAACCAAACAAACCAACCAAGATCTTTCTCACCCAGATAGCCTCACATGTAGCTTGACTTGCTGCCATGTATTCTGCTTCCGCTGAACTGAGTGCCACAGATCATTTTTTCCTGTTGTACCAGGAAACTGTTGTTGATCCAATGATAAAGATCCCCCCTGATGTGCTCTTTCTATCCGATGGACTGCCAACCCAATCTGCATCCGTGAAGCCATGCAGCTTCACTCCATCCGTCTGTCTGTACCATGTACCATACTCTGATGTGCCCCTCTAGTATCTCAGGACATGCTTCCCCGCCTTCCAAAATAGCTTTGTAGGCTTAACCATAGCTTGAATCAGTTGGTTAACTGTGTAGAAAATTTCCGGTCTCATGTTCACCAAATGCATTAGCGAACCCACTAACTGTCGGTAGATAGTAGCATCCACTACCTCTCTAGAATTAGCATCCTCTTTCCTCCAATTTCCTGGAAGAGGAGTATCCATGGGTTTGTAGCTCTCCATATTAAACTTACCCAGTATCTCCTTTGCATACTTTCCTTAAGACACAAAAATTTCACCATCCTGCTGCCATATTTCCAATCCAAGGAAATAATGAAGGAGTCCCATGTCCTTCATTTCAAACTCCCTTTCAAGATCCTCCTTGCATGAGTGTATCAACTGCCCATCACCATTCAAAATTAGATCATAAACATAAAGGATAATTATCAATATCTTACTCTCAACAACAATATGATACAGGTTTGCATCTGCTTCACTTTTGGTGAAGCCCAGTCCAGTGAAATAGTTGTCTATACGAGTGTACCAAGCACGGGGTGCTTGCTTCAGCTCATACAGTGCTCTATTGAGCCTACACACATGCGACTCACTGTTGAAGATTTTAAAACCTTCAAGATGCTCTATGTACACCTCTTCCTCAATGATCCCATTGAGAAACAAAGTTTTCACATCCATTTGATGAATGCGCCAACCCATATGCGGGAGTGCAAGGATGGATATTATGGAAGAGTACCTTGCAACAGGTGCAAAAGTCTCATCATAATCTATCCCCTCAATATGTGAGAATCCCTAGGCCACAAATATGGCCTTTTATTTCTCCACACTCCCATCAGCAACTTTCTTTACCTTGTAGATCCATCTCAATCCAACCATGGATTTGTCGATCGATCTTGGGACTATCTCCCATGCACTATTCTTGGCAATGGAGTCATACTCCTCCACCATTACATCAACCTAAGTTGGTTGTTGCACTTATTCTTGAAAGGAATATGGTTTAGTCACAATGCATTTTCTCATAAGAGCCATGTATCCAGTAAATCGGCCAGGAGACTGTCTCTGTCTATGTTGTGAAGTAGGGGCTCCTACATTCTGTGCAGCATTAAGTCTCAATATATCAGCTTCCGTCGTGCGTCTTCTGCCATTTTTTATGGATGGCTCTGCATGAGTGTTTTCCTCCACTCCATGAACCTCCTCATGTGGTTGATCCACATATTAAGACTCATCCTTGGGAACCAAAAGTTCCTCCTCTGCATGCAAGTACATCTCCCTCTCAAGGGACAACCGCATGGTTTTATCCTCATCAAATTTGATATCCCACCGCACAACAGTCATTCTATTGTTTGGAAAATACACACGATAATTATGGTATGTTTCAGTGTACCCCAAAAAAATACCAACCTCAGCAGTCAGTTCCAGTTTCTTCCTAGCGTCCTTGGTCACATGCACATAAACAGATGAGCCAAAAATATTAAAGTATGAAACATTAGGTTTCTTACCAGTGAAAGCCTATTTAGGTGTACTCATGCCAATTAATCTATGAGGACAACGATTTTTCACATGTAACGTTGTATTGCATGCTTCTGCCCACATATGCATCTGTAGGCCTTGATCATGCAACATCGGTTGTGTTGCACCCATAATAGTTTTGTTCTTCCTCTTCGTGACCCCATTCTGCTATGGGTTATGAAGCACTATGAGTTCTCTTTGAATTCCTTCTTTGCTACATAAGTTTTTGAATTCGTTAGAGATGTATTATCCACCATTATCACTCCTAAGAGCCTTCCCTTGCTTCCTCGACTCTTTCTCCACCAGTCCCTTAAACTCACAAAACTTAGAGAATTTTTGATATTTCTTCTGCATGAAGAATATCGAGCACTTACGATAAAATTCATCAACAAAGAGTACATAGTACTTATGTTTTTTTGTTGAAGCAACCGAGAAATGACCACACACGTCTGTGTGAACTCTCTCAAGGATCCCCAAAGCTCATTTTTCCTTCTTGTGAAAGGTGGCCTTTACATATTTTCCCATAGTGCATCCCTTGCATGTGTCTGACTGCACAAGTGTACCCCTGGGAAGACCAGTAGAAATCTGTTGCATGATTTTCAAGGCTCCATGGTGAAGATGGCCCAATCGCCTGTGCCATAATTCGCCCTCATCCTGGCTCACCACTTGATATGCCTTGGCCATCATTGTTGCACAGCCATCTACCTCCAGCTTGTAGATATTCTTAACTCGAATCCCTATCCTCTTGGCTTGACCCATTGTTTTATGTCACTGGAAATCTTTTCCATCACTAAAAACAATGTCATAGCGTCTATCCTCCAACATTGCGACTGAGACCAAATTTTTCTTCACACCTGGTACATGCATCAAATATTTTAATTGAAATGGTTTAACTGAATCCTTCTGAAAGGTAATGGTACCAATCCCGGTAGCATTATACCATCCGTCGTCGCCCATTTCAATATGCATCTGAAGATCTTTCTCCTCCAAGTCACTGAAAAGTTCCTTATCTTCCGTCACGTGAAAGGAAGCGCCACTATCCAAATACCACACATATCCCAATGCATTGGACACCATGCATACGATCAATGAGAATTCAAGCTCAAAGTGTGAGGCAAGGGCCTCACCAGCTGCAGATACAGAAGCCTTCTTGTTCTTCTTCTTTTGTGGACAGTGAGTAGCAAAATGCCCATGCTCGTGACAGTGAAAACACTTCACCTTGGACATGTCCTGCTTCTTGCCATTCTTGGACTCAGATTTTGAATGGAATTTCTTCCTCTTCCCTTTCCTCACCTTGGCATCCAAAGTGCAATCCTCTTCATACTCATTCTTAGATGAAGATCCATCTCTAGTATTCCGTCTAAACTCCTCCTACACCAAATCTGACCACACTCATTCCCAGTCTAGCAATTTTTCCCTTCCATTGACAGAGTCTTAATAATTGTGCCAACTCTTGGGAAGTCCTAGGAGAGCCAAGATCACCAAATCATCATCAACAACTATTATTCCAATACTCCCCATTTCATCTCGACATTGGATAAACTTTGTTAGATATTTTGGAATGGTGTCTCCATTTTCCATCTTGATCTTCCTGAGTTTTTCTTTGAGTGTAAATTTCCTATTGTCACTACTTCTTTGGAATAGATCTGCCAAAGCCTTCCACATTGCATATGGTTTGGCTTTCCCATGGAGGCTCTAGACAATGTGGTCTCGTACTCCCTCCAACAGGATCCTCCTCGCCTTTACCACTTTCTTTTTCCATGCATCAAGATTTGCAGCATCTACAACATCATGTTTAGGAACATCTTTGTCAATGAATTCCTTCAACCCATTGTCTTCGAGTACTGCCTCCATCCCTTCCTTCCAAGAAATTTAGTTCAAGCTGCCCTGGAGTGCATACTCTAACCTCAAGCCATTGAAATCCATTTCGATCTTGAATCAGTTGTAGCACCAAGAAAGTCTTTCTGCAAATTCAAATTCTATCCAGTCACAAACTCAGCTCATGCTTCACTTCTGCAATTTCATGTGCTCTAATACCATGTATAAATTATACAATATGCATGTATATCTTAGATTCACCTGATCAAAAAATGTACTAAAGTTAAATGTTGAATCACTTTTACAAATATTTTGTGGAATTAAAAACATAATCGCTAATCACATGAACATGAAGAAAGATCAGTCACACACAACACATATAACTTCCTGGGGAAATATTACAGCTAAAAACCCCACTATCTCCTATTGTATATTTAGCATGGATCATGAAACAATTACATACAAAACTCTTCTCACAAGATCCCTCCAGTAATCAGTTAATTTTCTCGCACTATCATATGCAAAACTGACCAACATATAGCCAATTCTCAGCCTCCAGACTGTAGGTTTTAACCCTGAACAGAAATTATCTACACACAAATCTTATAACAGAAAATAAACAATAGCGAGAGCATAAAACTAAAACAGATAAACATAGAGATTTTCCCCTGGATCCCAAATCGGGATGACTAGCTTGATTTTTCATTATATTCCTTTTAGTGTTACAACACATATATATACATGTCGAAGCATACATGAACCCTAATCCATTAACCCTGGATTAGAACATAACCATAGTTCCCTTGACCGGATCTACAAAAATACCAGGGGCCGAAAACCATCATACCCCAAAACCATGTGCAAAACCATGCACAAAACGATGGACGTGGACTACCCACTGGAAATTAAGGACCAAAATTTTTCGCTGGGGCACTGCCTCGGACCTTGACAGGGGGGGGCGGTACGCCCCCCTTGTGACCCCCCTATTGTGCCCAACATAAAGGAGGGGCTATCGCCCCCCCTCTTACCCCCCAACGTGTGCTTAGTCGTGGAAAGAATATAACACATACCCAACATTCTCCCACTTGTTGTTTTCTTTCCCCTGGGGGCCACAAAAGAGCTTATTCATTGGCCCAATTATTCAACACCCATTGTTTCTCTACACCAAGAGAACTTCTGAGTTCTCACAGACTTCATCAATGCATCTGCAACATTCTTCAAAGTGTCCACCTTTACCAGCAACACCCTTTTAGCCTCAACCATATCTCTAACAAAGTGATATTGAACATCAATGTGCTTTGTCTTTGAATGATAAACAGGGTTCTTAGCCAAGAAAATTGCACTTTGGCTATCACAGTCTATCCTTATAGCTTGCTGTACCAACCCCATACTTGAACACAATCTCTGCAACCAAACTGCTTCCTTGCTTGCATGAGTGGCTGCTATGTATTCTACCTCTATAGTTGAAAGAGCCAATACAGACTATCTTTTAATCATCCAACTAACTGCGCCTCCAAATAGGCTAAACACATACCCACTTGGAGATCTTCTTTGGTCTAGATCTCCGGCCCAGTCTGCATCAACAAAACCATGAATGTCCAAAATTCTTTCCAATCCTAGTCTTCCCTGGTAGCACAAGACATAATCACTAGTGCCACGTAAATATATGAAAACCCGCTTCACTGTTGTCCAATGCTCCTTCCCTGGGTTTGACATAAACCTGCTCAATACTCCCACTGCATGTGAAATGTCTGGTCTAGTACAGACCATTGCATACATCAGGCTACCCATTGCACTTGCATATGGAACACGAGACATATTCTCCTCTTCTTCTTCTTTCTTGGGACACTATTTAGTAGCCAACTTTACACCTACAGGAATAAGAACATTCACTGGTTTACTATCCTGCATATTGAACCTATGCAATATAGTCTCGACATACTTCCTCTGGTTTAACCAGAGCTTCCTCTTTACCCGATCTCTCTTAATTTCCATTCCCAAAATATAGTTTGCAGCACCAAGATCCTTCATGTCGAATTTGGAGAACAGTTGGGTCTTCAAATCTTGGATAATTTCTTTGTCATTTCCAATTAACAACATATCATCCACATAGAAGACCAAATAAATAACACGGTCACCAATTAATTTAAAATAAACACAATGATCCTCCTTGCTTCTGGTGAAGCCAAGTCCCCGTATATAGGTATCAAATTTCTGATACCACATCCTTGGTGACTGTTTTAACCCATACAGAGACTTCTTCAACCTGCATACCAGTTCTTTCTTAGCCTTCACCATAAAGCCTTCAGGTTGCTTCATGTAGATCTCCTCTTCTAGATCCCCGTGAAGAAATGTTGTCTTCACATCCATCTGTTCTATCTCAAAATCAAATGCAGCAGCAACAGATAAAAGTAATCTAATAGAAGTAACTTTGGCAACAGGAGAAAAAATATCACTAAAATCAATTCTTGGCACCTGGGAATAAAATTTTGCTACCAACCGAGCTTTGTATTTCTCCACCTTGCCTTCTACATTCATCTTATTTTTAAACACCCATTTTCTCCCGATGGGCTTCCTTCCAGCCAGCAACTCCACCAGATCCCATGCCTCATTTTTGTGCAAGGATGCAATTTCATTAACCAGGGCCTCCTTCCAGATTTTTCCATCCTTTGAAGCTACTGCCTCCCTGACAGTTCTGGGATCATCATCAGTTATAGTTAAGGAAAAACCTGAACAGAAAGCAGATAGACTATACCTTTCTGGTGGCCTTCTTTCCCGAACTGATCTTCTTATAGCTGGAGTTTTTAGCTCTTCCTCTTCTGAATCTTATTCTACTGTAGAGTCTGATTCATCCTCCTTTATCTCAAACTCTATCTTCTTAGGTTCCTTTGGCAGGACTCCATGTGTAAAAACATCTTTCACCTCTCTAAACACCACATCTCGGCTGTACACAACCTTCCTTGTTTCTGGGTTCCAAATCTTGTAACCCTTTAAACCATCCTTATACCCAATAAAGATGTACCTTTCAGATTTATTATCCAACTTGGTGCTTTTCTCCTTTGGAACATGTACATATGCATCACATCCAAATACCCTTAGATGTGAAAGAGAGGGTTTCTTACCAGTCCATACCTCATGGGGAGTCTTATCCTCCAATGCTGATGAAGGTGATCTGTTAACTAATTAACATGCAGTCTCCACTGCCTCCACCCAGAATTCTTGTCCTAACCCAGTACCACTGAGCATGCTTCTTACCTTTTCCATCAGCGTTCTGTTCATTCTTTCTGTAACTCCGTTTTGCTGAGGTGTGTATTGAGTAGTCTTCTGTCGTGCTATACCACACTTCTTACAGAACTCTTCAAATTCCTTCTTGAAGAACTCCCCACCATTATCTGTCCTCAGCGCCTTTATCTTCTTCTCTATCTGGTTTTCCACCAAAGCCTTAAATTCTTTAAATTTGTCAAAGACTTCAGATTTCTTCCTCAAGAAATATATCCATGTATTCCTTGAGAAGTCATCTAATAGATGAAACATAGTACCGCAGAATTTCAGTGAAAGGCTGAAACCGCAGTCCCGAACACATCACTATGCACAAGTTCTAATATCTTGTTCACCCTCTTAGCACGAGAAGGAAAACTCACCCTATTCTTCTTCCCATATACACAATGTTCACAGAAATCAAAATCCAAATTAGAAATACCTTCTACCATACCATTTCCATGCAGTATCTAAAGGCCCTTCTCTCCAATATGTCCAAACCTTTGATGCCATAGCATGGAATTTTCTCCAGATACCACTAGGCTTTCCTCCACTTCGGGAACCATGAACTGTACACCCATCGATACCGGTGCTACCTTGGCTTGTCTGATTCGTCGAACTCCCGCGTATACGGTCTCCGAACCATCTTGCAGGCATCTTTCTCGAACACTATTTTTACACCTGCATCATCCATCTTGCTTACATAAATCAGATTTTTGGCCAATGTAGGAATATGTATAACACCAAGAAGTGTTCAAATCCTTCCACCTTACAGCTTCAGCTTGACCTTTCCATGTCCAACGATTCTAGCCTTCCTATCATCCCCTAGGAATACATCGCCACCATCATATTTCTCATACTCACAGAACCACTCCCTATGGGGAGTGAAGTGAAAGGATGCACCCGAGTTAATCAACCATGACTCATGATCTACATGTGTACTTGAAGAATAAGCCAAATACACATCCCCACCTTCATCCGAGGTGGTTTTTGCCTCTACAGAAGGAGAATCATTAGATCCCTTTCCTTTCTCAGGAGGTTTAGATCTGCAATCCTTTTTGTAGTGCCCTTCCTTTCCACATTTCCACCACACCTTTACAAACTTTCCAGGAGATTTAGATCTCCCACTCGAAACCTTATTCTTGTTTCTATTTTGGGACCTTCCTCGTACATATAAGGCATCTCCATTCTGACCCTCTATATTTCTCTGTCTCATTTCCTCCGACAGCAAGGCTGAGACAATGTCATCAAAATTCAAGGTAGTTGTATTGCTACCTATTGCAATAACCAGACAGTCCCACGAGTCTAGTAGAGAACACAACAAGTGATGCATATCTTCATCGATATTTTAATATCCATGAATGACAGTGACCACCACCGTGTGAAGGCGTTGATGCTGAATCCTGAAGTCTCCATCCTTCATCCTCAGGTTATACAGCTTTTTCCTCAGGAACAATTTATTCACCAGAGACTTAGATTGGTACAAAGTCCCTAGCTTGTCCCACAAGGTCTTCGCCGTAGCTTCCCCAGACACATTCAACAATACTGAATCTGAGACACATAATCGTATTGTGCTCTTTTCCTTCTGATCCAGCTTCTTCCAGTCTTCATCTGACATTGCCGTTGGTTTATTACTTGGATGTACCATGATCCACTGATCTTTATCCACCAGCAAATCCTCCATATTGAGCTTCCACAACTCAAAACTCTGACCATTAAATTTCTCGATCTCTATCTTTCCACCGCTCGCCATCTTCTTTCACCGCAAGAATCGATCCTGCAGATCTCCCACTAAACAGGGTCTACCTTAGGCCTGAGCAAAAAACCCTCGGCAGCAAGGGCATCCCCTTGAATTTGAAACAACTCTGATACCAAATGTAGGTTTTAACCCTGAACAAAAATTATCTTCACACGAATCTTATAAAAGAAAATAAACAATAGCGAGAGCATAAAACTAAAATAGATAAACACAGAGATTTTCCCCTGGATCCCAAATTGGGACGACCAGCTTGATTTTTCATTATGTTCCTTTTAGTGTTACAACATATATATATACATGCTGAAGCATACATGAACCCTGATCCATTAACCCTGGATTAGAACATAACCGTAGTTCCCTTGACCGGATCTACAAAAATACCAGGGGTCGAAAACCATCGTACCCCAAAACCATGTGCAAAACCATTCACAAAACCATGGACGCGGACTACCCACCGGAAATTAAGGACCAAAAATAGTCATGGAAAGAATATAACACATACCCAACACAGACAGCCTACCTTGCTTTCACAATCCTTGATGGTAAAGATCCCTAAAAGATAGGAATTCTTGCCTACTTTGACTGCGCAAGTATCATGGACACTCCAATGGGTGTTCAGTTGCAAGTGTGCAAACCAATAATCCTACAACTGATAGTCAACTTCCCTTTCACCTAGAACTCAACTAGGTCTCCACTAGATCTAACATGCATGCAACTAATAATAGTAAATACTCAGTTGCATGTGATATCACTGATTGTGAATTAATTAATATCTAATTCACTAGATCTCTCACTAGTGTATATTCACTTACAACTAGCACAAATGAGTTTAACTCACTTAACTGAGTTAAACCGATTTACAACTTGCACCAACTCATGCACCACTGAACTTCGAACTTAGTTACAACTAGAATTACTCTGCATGCCTCACCAACAACCTCTAACTTGAAATCCACTAGCTAAATGAATTTATCACTTTCAGTTAACTCATTTAAGTTTACATTGAGAATAGATTATAGTTTAATGTCCATCTTAATTCAGGGATAACCAAAATAGAAATGCACCCAAAAATAGCATTGTGGGCCCCACCCTAGTCTGGGTGCTCAATGCAGCCAGGTGCTTAATGCACTTGGTGTGGTAGCTAAATATTCTTGTTGAATCTCAATAGTGCACAAGTATGGGAGAAATATACGTCAATGAGGCTCATGAATAAGTTTCTCTTATCACCTATTCAGAGGGTTATTCCTTTAGAATGTGCACTACGCTAGAGGATGAAGAAGAGATCTTAAAATGGCTAAGTGTGGGACTAGAAAAGTAGGAGAAAGAAATGCATCCTAACATGACCCAAACATGGACCGCACACATAAATTCCATCAATAGAAGCCAACTGAATTCAGATGACTCATGAACAAGAGTCACACCTTAAAACGACAGCAAAGCAAAACCTATTTCTAAGTGCAACAGTTGAAACCACACATTACAACACTAAGAAACCAAGTTATGAAAACTGTGGGGACTGTGACCAAAAGGTGTGAGAAGCTATAAGATTATGTCTAACATATGTTCTAATGATATGAAACACTGTCTATTACAGAAGAGTGTACCAAAGCTAACTTTGGTGATGTGCAAAGTTGTGAAACATGTAAGAGTGAAAACACAAAAGAGACACTTAGCATAGGAGGAAAACATGAAGACGACACTTATAAAATGCGAACAACATTAACAATGGCACATTCTAGAGTGAAGATAGCATAAAAGTGACACTTATTAAATCAAAATCAAGTCAAAATGATAGCCATGAATGTTAAAGTGACACTTGTGAAAGTGAAAACGCACAAAATACGACAATTAAGAAAACTCATCAAAATAGAAGTACAATCACAACTAAAGTGGTAGGGACTATCAATCAAAGTGTACACTTCCTGTTGACATGATTTGAACATTGCATAGGCATTGTCTTGATGGATGTAGCTATGTATCTCCAAGCTTGCATAAATGAAGTTTTCTCTTGAACTCGTCGAAGACTGAGCATGTGTGTGCAAGTGGCTTTGACATTTAAAACTTGGAAAAAGACTTAAACACTTTACAAAACATCAATTGACGATGGAAAAACATATCGTAGGATCCTCAATAGACTCCAATATTCATGTGTGGGAAAAAATTTCGAGGGTTTTGATCACATCGTCGACACTTGGAGACACACTAGTAGAACTCCAGCTTCTTTTTTTAGGTTTAGTTCTCTAAGTGCAAGGTCTCAGTATTTCAAGAAGTATTGATTCATCTTGCATATTACCTTGGTTTCCCTACTTAAGCCGGTTAGAGATATAGTCCCCTCCATTCCCTTACTTGGCTAAACACATATCAAGACTTTCTAAATCACAATTGACTAGCAATATAAACCTAGTTAAACCTAGTCAAAATTCCCACAAAACTCAACTCCAGTAAGTTATGTGAACTTCCTATTACTCATGCACACATGCACACTTCCTTCTACTCATACACACTTCTCATGACTCATGCGTAGTTCCTATGACTCATCCGTAGTTCATGTGACTCGTGTGCACTTCCTATTCTCTCTCTCCTTCGCACAGATTTAAAAATAAATAAATAGATGAGTGATAAAAATTATATGTCAAGAGAATAAGATCGAGTGTCCTATTTATAGTCTTCCACTTCAACTAAAGTTAACTTGACTTGATAAAGGACCAACTTGATTATCTTGAAGAAAAAATTTAAAATTTTCTCTTTTGAAATTAGCATGAAGAACGAAGAACATATGAAGAACATTATTACATAATCATACTTAACACTATTAATTTAAAAAATTTATATTAATAAAACATCGGAAACCTTTCAATTATTTTTTTATTAATCAAAATAGAGATGAGATTCCATAACCTTTCAATAAAATGACATTCAAATTCGGAAAAAGGAAAATTGTAAACTCATGATTGTACCTCAATATAAATACAAGAAGGAAATGACAAACGACCAATGGGCATGAAAATAAGTAGGCTTATCGTGAGTTTAGACATGGTCACATGTACAATGACATCTCTTACATTTCTTTCTTTGGTCACAACCACTAGCGCTACACTATTGCCGAGTTGCTGAGGAAGGAAACCCGTGAAATTATTCCCCGAAATATACAAATGCTCCAAATTTGGCAAGTCCCCAATGAAAGATGAAAACGCGCCATGCAAATTGTTGTTCCACAGACTCAAATCTCTTAACAATTTTAGTGCGGAGAGTTCCACGGGTATTTCGCCAGAGAGATTATTAGAATGTACATACATGTATTTTAAGCACACGAGATGGCCATACTCTGCGGGTATTCTTCCACTCACCCTATTGCCCCTATTGCTACCCAAGTTAAGATCTTCTACATTTTTGAGCTTCCCATACTCGCGGGGAATGGTGTCCGAGATGTAATTTTGTCTTACGTCAAAATGCCTGAGCTTCACGAGATAGCTCAAATCCAGTGGCAATGCCCCTGAAAATTTGTTGGCCGAGATATCAAGGAACTCTAGGTTCCTCAAGTTTGATAGGTTGGAGGGGAGGCTTACAGTGAGGGAGTTATACCGGGCATTGAGGACCTCAAGGTTCCTCAATTTTGACATGTTGGAGGGGAGGTTTCCGGTGAGGGAGTTGTTGGAGACGTCGAGGATCTCAAGGTTCCTCAATTTTGACATGTTGGAGGGGAGGTTTCCGGTGAGGGAGTTGTTGGAGACGTCGAGGATCTCAAGGTTCCTCAATTTTGACATGTTGGAGGGGAGGTTTCTGGTGAGGGAGTTGTTGGAGACGTCGAGGACCTCAAGGTTCCTTATTTTTTATATGTTGAAGAGGAGGTTTCCATTGAGGTCTTTAGCGGAGACAACTAGTGAACGGAGGGTTCGTAAATTTGTGACTTGATTATGGAATGGACCTGAAATACCCATGCCAACGAGATTTAGAGCCACCACTAGACCTATGTGGTCACAATGGACGTCAGACCATAAGCAAAGGGTGGCGTAATTGGAGGGTCTCCAACTATCTAAGGCATGATAAGGATCAATAATCCGTGCTTTCATTGAAATAAGCACTGCGGCATCTCCATGGAATGATGAATTGGAAAAAGTAGATGATGGGTACAAAAACAAGGCAATTAGGAGGAGAGCACACTAGGAATGGAATGTTTTGTCTTCTTTAATATTTTAGTTTCTAAGATGTTTTAGTTTTTAAGATGTTAACCGTAGTGGGGAGGAATGGAATCATATATCTCCATAATGTCATATTCTATAAGCAAGAATGCCATATTCTATAAGCTAGAATGTAAGTAATTATAGTTTGATTTTTTTTTTTTTTTAATTGGATGGGAAAAGGTGAAAGAAATGTTATTTTGAATATTTGTGTGAAGGTGAGTATATTTTAATGTATTTAAGTTTAAAATGGCTAAGTTCGGGAAAGGATATAGTTATTATGAAAATATTTTTCCTAATTAAGAAGACTTATTATTGGATTATTTTTTGTTTATTAGTATATGAATTCTTAATCTTAAGAGTATTAGTACTAATAGGAGTTTATTTGAAGATTAATAATAAAAAAGGATTGAATGGTATAATTATTGAAAGGAAAGGTTTTAATGAATCAATTGATTATTTCAATGAGATAACTTAATTCCCATAAAGGGGAAATTTTGGAAAGGATAGGTAGGTATGTTTAAAAGGTTGACTTGTGTATTTTTATCTTTTTAACTTTTTTTTTTGAATATTTTAGTTTTGAAGATGTTGACAATATAGAAGTGGAGGAGGAATAACTATTATCTTTTTAAGTTTTTTTTTTGAATATTTTAGTTTTGAAGATGTTGACAATATAGAAGTGGAGGAGGAATAACTACTTGTTGGCCGAGACATCAAGGAACTCTAGGTTCCTCAAGTTTGATAGGTTGGAGGGGAGGCTTACAGTGAGGGAGTTATATCGGGCATTGAGGACCTTAAGGTTCCTCAATTTTGACATGTTGGAGGGGAGGTTTCTGGTGAGGGAGTTGTTGGAGACGTTGAGGACCTCAAGGTTCCTCAATTTTGACATGTTGGAGGGGAGGTTTCCGGTGAGGGAGTTGTTGGAGACGTCGAGGACCTCAAGGTTCCTTATTTTTGATATGTTGGAGGGGAGGTTTCCATTGAGGTCTTTAGCGGAGACTACTAGTGAACAAAGGGTTCGTAAATTTGTGACTTGATTAGGGAATGGACCTGAAATACCCATGCCAACGAGATTTAGAGCCACTACTAGACCTATATGGTCACAATGGACGTCAGACCATAAGCAAAGGGTGGCGTAATTGGAGGGTCTCCAACTATCTAAGGCATGATAAGGATCAATAATCTGTGCTTTCATTGAAATAAGCACTGCGGCATCTCCATGGAATTAAGAATTGGAAAAAGTAGACGATGGGTACAGAAACAAGGCAATTAGGAGGAGAGCACACGAGGAATGGAATGTTTTGTCTTCTTTAATATTTTAGTTTCTAAGATGTTTTAGTTTTTAAGATGTTAACCGTAGTGGGGAGGAATGGAATCATATATCTCCATAATGTCATATTCTATAAGCTAGAATGCCATATTCTATAAGCTAGAATGTAAGTAATTATAGTTTGATTTTTTATTTTTATTTTATTGGATGGGAAAAGGTGAAAGAAATGTTATTTTGAATATTTGTGTGAAGGTGAGTATATTTTAATGTATTTAAGTTTAAAATGGCTAAGTTCGGGAAATGATATAGTTATTATGAAAATATTTTTCCTAATTAAGAAGACTTATCATTCGATTATTTTTTGTTTACTAGTATATGAATTCTTAATCTTAAGAGTATTAGTACTAATAGGAGTTTATTTGGAGAATAATACCTTACTAATGTTAGTACTAATAAGAGTCTATTTGGAGAATAATAGTTACGAGTATTAGTACTAATAGGAGTTTATTTGAAGATTAATAATAAAAAAGGATTGAATGGTATAATTATTGAAAGGAAAGGTTATAATGAATCAATTGATTATTTCAATGAGATAACTTAATTCCCATAAAGGGGTGATTTTGGAAAGGATAGGTAGGTATGTTTAAAAGGTTGACTTGTATATTTTTATATTTTTAAGTTTTTTTTTTTTGAATATTTTAGTTTTGAAGATGTTGACAATATAGAAGTGGAGGAGGAATAACTATTATAAATACACATGTGAAAGATGCAATGGGAATCATATTCATCCAGCATGTCATATTCCATTAGTTAGAATCTCAAGTAATTATAGTTTTTTTTTTTTAATAATGTGGATATTTTAGAAGTGGATGGGGAAGGGTGTAAGAAAGATTATTTTGAAGATTTTTGTGAAGGGGGGTATATTTTTATGTATTTAAATTTAAAATAGTTAACTTTTTTTAACGGGAAAGGATATAGTTACTATGAAAACACTTTTCCTAATTAATGACTTATCATAAGTGGATAACTTGTTGTTTACTAGTGTATGAAACTCTCATCTTAAGTCTTCCTAGTATTAGTACTAATAGGAGTGTATTTGAAGAATAATAATAATAAAGGATTGAATGGTATAATTATTGAAAGAAAAGGTTATAATGAATCAAATGATTATTTCAAGGAAATAAGTTAATTCTCATAAAGTGGTGATTTTGGAAAGGGTAGGTAGGTATGTGTGAAAGGTTGACTTATGTATTTTTTTCCATTTTAGTTTTTAAGATGTTGACACTATAGAAGTGGGGGATAAATAAGGGAATCATATCCATCCATCATGTCACATTCCATAGACAATAATCCCAAGTAATTATAGGTTGTTTTTTTTTTTTGGGTTAATGTGGATATTTTAGAAGTAGATGGAGAAGGGTGTAAGAAAGAGTATTTTGAAGATTTTTGTGAAGGGGAGTACATTTTTATGTATTTAAGTTTAAAATGGTTAAATTTTTGTAAGGGGAAAGGATATAGTTACTATGAAAACATGTTTCCTAATTAAGAAGACTTATCAGAAGTAGATAATTTGTTGTTTACTAGTGTATGAACTCCAATCGTAAGTCTTACAAGTATTAGCACTCACAGGAGTATATTTAGAGAATAAAAATAAAAAAGCATTGAATGGTATAATTATTGAAAAGAAAGGTTATAATGAATCAAATTATATTTCAAGGACATAACTTAATTCCCATAATGTGGTGATTTTGGAAAGGTTGTGTGGGTATAGTTGGTCTTATGTCTTTATTACAATACTTGAACACTCTAGCATATTTATCAATCATGGAGGAGAATTTTTGGTGGTTAGGTCCCTATAATATTAGTGTAGGACAACACTCTTTTGAAGGAGAGGGGCATGTTAGGTCCCTATAGTACTAGTGTATCCCCTTATTTTTATTATTAGTGTAGCCCCTTATTGTTATTTTTTTGCCCATTTAGTCCCCATATTGTTATTATTGTGCCCCATAGAAACCCACTATTGTTAATGTTGTGCCCTTACATTATTATTTTTATGTCAGCTTTGATTATATTGTGACCCATTAGACTCATATATATAGAAAGGATGTTTTGTCATTTGAATCATCTAAGAATTGTTCATTTATGCAATGTAAATTAGGTTTCCCCCTCGAAGAGGATACTTTTTAAGTTGTTGATCTATCTTTTCTTCTATTTTGTGAGTTGGTTTCATAACAATGGTTATGAAGGTTCACAACAAGTGATTGGCTCTAGAATGTGAAGTTGTGAAAAGAGGGTGGATGTGCTTGATTGGGATAAATGAAATATTCTAATGGTGAAAGGGCCAAGGAAGTTGTGAAGTGGAGATCGTTGAGGGTAAAATGATGGTAGGGGAATATTTTAGGGTAGAAAAAATGTTTGGACAATATTTAGTGAAAAATTTAATTGAAAAATTCCATGGTTGTGGAATCTCTAATTATTCTATAAACAATCAGATATAGAAGGTTTGAGCCCAAATCTTAAGGTATGTATTTGTTAGCTCCCCGTAATTTTCTAGATTGATTGAGATACAAATTGACAAGGGTAACATCAGACCATGCTTTAGAGTTCTAGGATCTAGCCCTCCTAGTCTCAGAGAGGGATCTCTCAATATGTTTGTAAGGATATAGCTTGATGCTTTTAAGAGGTTGATTTTAGGCTAGATGTTAAGTGCAAGGTATTTGGATTGTTTTTTGGTTGGGCATGATACTTTGATAGATTTTAGATAGGAAACATGGACGACTGTTAAGTCATTGAGCAATGGAGTCAAACAAGGTCTAGATAAGTTCATCAATGGTGTTAAGAGCATTTGCGGGGCAAGTTTACTTGGTTGGTGGATCTTTTAAGGTTACGATAGATTTATGAAATGGACATTAAAGATTGAGAACAACAAACTGATAAAGGGATGAAACAGAATCCTTTATATACTTGTAAACTGAGGGAGTTAGAAAATTTATAAGAACAACAAGAGAATCAAAGGCATAAGAAGAACCTAATCCATTTGATTTCAGACTGAAAACAGATAATTAACCAAGACAAACATTTAGATAACAACTTAGAAAAGGTAAGAAACTTATCCAACTTTAAAATCTTTTATCATCTAGAGCAGAAAAACATTTAAGATACACAAGTAACTATAACCATAGAAGGAGAAAAAAATCTAACATCCAAAGTTACAGCTATAAGGTTTCCTTAAAACAAATTTAGCTAAGTAAAGGCAAAGAGCATGATTTTAAACAAACTTCTTTGACAAACCTAGACAAAGCTGCTTTAAAGAGATGATTCCAAGAATAGAATATTTCAATGGCAACAATATGCAGGGCTAACCATAAATCATAATTAATGCTAACTGATCTAAATTATTCAAGAAATGGATAAGCTAAGAACTTGTTAGAGAGAAAATGAATGATTTCTCTAATGTATCCAAGCAAAAGAAAAAATTAAGGCAGTGAAGGACAAACAGACTTAAGGTGACATTAGAAAACATTTCTTAATCTAAATTCTTTGTCCTACTGCAACATAGCAAGATGGAAAATATAATGGAAAACTAGAAAACATAAACAGAAGAAAACTTCACCATCAATCGAGCTTATGAATCCTGCAAGAAATCCTTCTCCATCAACAAGAAAATCAGATCATGCATGAGTTCCAAGACATCAATTTCTCTTCAAGAGCTTCAAAGGACTATGTATTATTCCAGCATCAGTCATCAAAATCCAACCTTTACAATGAGTTCTAATGTAGTATTTATACTGCAAATGAGGAGGTGGAACTCTTCTAGGGTTCAAAACGTTATTAATAACAAAGTAAATACGTTCCTAGCCTTGAAAACCATGCAAGGCATAAGGTATCAACATCTGTAGATACCTCTTTGTTTTAATAACTCTGTCTTTACTTTCTAAGGATAAAATAGATGAAAAGATTGACTTTAAGGCTTTATCATCTTCTTTTACAATAACTGTCCTGACAGTTTTAAAATATCTTCTTTAGTGTAATAACTGCCAATTTTCCCTTTGGGACATAAAGTAGGCCAAAGGTGTCAGTTTGATATGTTAAGGGAATAACTGCTCCTTTTGATGTATCTGAGGCTGATTTAGCCTAAGTTTCTTTAATTTTATCATTAAACTATGCTTTAGGCCCTTTAGCCTTGGTTTTCCTTTTTAATTGATCATCGTTGTCCCTTTCCCCTTATTCACTGCTTTAAACCTTTGTTTATTTGTCTTTATCCTTTGACCTTCAGCCTTTATAATCATCTTTTGCTGACCTTTTAATACTTCTCGAAATCCTTTTAAAACTTCCATTCCTCTGTCTTCAACTGTGTTTTCTTCTTTAATCTGCCAATTAAGCTTTTAATCTTCTGTCTACCTCCTTTGGTCTTCGACTTTACTGATTCTTTTCTGTTTCTTTGTGTAGGGTTTCCCTTTGGTGCACTTGAATTTTTGGTGTTTCAATCAGTGGTTATGAAGCACTGATTAAAACCTTTGAATTAAAAACCCCATCCCTTTTGTTTCAAGCTCTCGGATCGTCATCCCGAGGCCTCAATCTTGACCTCGATTGTGGGATGGCCCCTTGGGCTTGGGGCACCATCAAACCTACAAAATAAACAAAAAATTTAATAAAACCCTGCGTTTTTGTGGTTAACTGCTTACAGAGGCGTGAGGAGCGGTTTATGGAGCAATGCAGAGGGAGGAGAAATGCGTGGAAGGAGGCGGAAATATGAAGAAAATGGGTTAAAATTCGAATTATGGCGCGGAATGAGGAACACGGTTTTGTGAAAACCGGAGGTGATTTTCGTGTGGGCAAAGTGTGGTATGTCGTTTTTCCTGGAGCGAACACGATACAGGTGATTGGGTGACGCGTGTCCCCCAAAAAACCACTAATTTCGCGTTGAAAACGCACGATTATATTTTTTGGAGAAACGGGCGTGAAAGAGTGCACGAACCATTGGATCTAGGGCTGTAGATCCAACGGCAGAGAGGGCATGTGATGGGGAAAAGGTGCTTGAGTGAGTAAAGAGGTGGAGGACAAGTGGCAAATGGAGGTTGAGTGCGAAGGCGTGGATGGAGAGTGGGACCAATGCTGATGAAGTCATTTGTTTTGTCTGGAGCGGGGCCGAGTTGGGAGACGAGATGGGTGATGGGGTGCAACCGTCATTGGATCGGGGCTTGGAGCTTAGATCTATGGTTGAGATGGCCCGAGAAAAGGTAAGGTAGGGTGAGGGAGAAAAGGGCCCACCTTTGAATCTTTTAAATGTTTTGAGAGTTTAAACAAGGTTTGGGGGGATGAAAATAAATAGGGACGGAGGGTTTTGACAGTTGTTAGATCAATGGGATCGACAGTCTAGATCCATTTGATGAATGGACAGGTTTGATTATCGGGGGAAAAAACTCAATGGGAGGAGGGAATAAGCGTTGTCGAATCAGATAGCTCGACGGTCAAGATTTGTCACGGAGGGGGTGAATGGAAAGGGGATAGATGGGAGATGGATGAAGGAGGGGAGTGCCGATAGCCGTTGATCTTGGTATATCAACGGTGCAGATCATATCGACGATTGGATCATCGGCGGAAGGAAAGGAAAGTGGAAAGAGGGAAAAAACGTGACTTGCCGATGTGCCGATGGGGGCTAAGGGTAGGTGTTGGGGTACGCTCTGGTGGGTGATAGATAGGACTAGGTGTTAAGAAAAAAGGGGCTAAGGGTTTAGACTTAGCCCATGGTCGGTCCCTCCGGTCATATGCAGAAAAAGAGCGGAGGGTTAAGCCTGTGGGGGATCGCATCAGCGGGGGAAAAAGGAATGGGAGAGCAAATGAGGAAGTGTCGATGCGATAAGTGCCGACGGTTACCGACTGTGGTTATATGTAGAAAAGGGCTAGGGCTAAAGGCCAAAAAAGGGCTTAAAGCCTTATGTTTTGAAAAAGGTCGGAATAGGCTAGAAACATGGGTTTTTAAGCCTTTTTGGAGATTTCTTATAGGGTAAAAGAGAGTGTTTTTAAAACCAAAAAGGGGTTTTTATGGTTTAAGAGGCCTTTTTAAGGGAAATTAAGGGTTAATGAAGGGAAAAAGGTCTTTTTAGAGGGAAAAAGACTAATGTAGAAAATAGGGGTAGAAATGATAATATGAGGGAAAATGGGTTATTTTCAGAGGGAAATGGACTGATAAAAATAGGGTGAATAGCCTGGAAAAGGCTTCTTTTTGAGACAAAAGGGTGATTTTATTTGGGAGGCATAGATGAAGATTTTTTGGTGAACTGATAGACTTAGGATGATGAAGGTAGTGATATTTCTAGAACTCACAATGTTTCTGCAAATATTGTTTCTAGAAATCTGAGTTTTTTCAAATTTAGTCATCTTTGGATAAAGTCAAAATTATGGATGACTAATAGTGGCTCCACTTGGGGAGGACAACTGTCCTTTTAGGTGTCCAGAACCTCATCTTATGAAATCTCTGAGTTTCAACGGATCAGTTCTTTATCCATTGGGTAAAATTTCTTTGTTTCTTGTTGATTTTCTTTGCATTTTGAGAATTCTTCAATGACTTGCAGTATGAAAAAATATTTTAAAACAACACCTCTACCTACCCAAAACTACTTGTCCTAGCATTTTATCTTCTTTAAGTGCACTTGGACTAGCAAACTCTTTGACTTTTTATTTTTGAAAACAGAAATAAACTATCTAACCCTATCCTTATTTCTTCCAAGAGTCTAGATTAAACTGTTGAACTCTTTATTTTTCTACCTGAGTTACTATCTGTCAAGATTAAGCTATTTGACATATTTTATTCTCTATTTCTAAAACAGGAAATTTAAACACAGTCAAATCAGGATTAGATTGTTTGGTTTGCTATGGTGTCTATGGCTGTATGTACAAGCTACACATAGACTTTATTTGCAGAGAAATAAAACAAAATTGTGCAGGCTTAAGATCTGAAATTTATAAACATCCTTCTATTCTTTTTCCAGCTCTGGTTTTGATCTATTTAGAGCTATCTTTTTCCTTTTCTTGGTTTAGGTTTTGAGCTTGTTAGAACCATTTACTTTCTATCCTAATCTATTCTACTGATAAGCCAAGTCTGAAAAAATCTTATCAATCTGCGCTTCTACTAACTTATCAACATAAATTTAAAGTATGTTCAGCCATGATTAGGCTAGATGTCTGAAAAATATGTCATTTTTTAATCAGCAGTGGCACTTAGATTTGCTCACTTTCAGAAAATTCTCTTTTTTGGGTATGGGGTTGTACCTCTTTTGAATCTGCCCTCTTTCTTTTTTTGTTGTTTTTGTATTTTTTCATTTTTCCTTTTCAAAGCAAAACAAAAACTAACTAAATTCTCACAAGCTTAGCGTTATTGAAATTCCTACCCACCTAATCTAACTTTACATATGATGTACTTTTATCAGGTGAACTCTTTTTTCCAATATAGCCAATCAAGTAAGTGACTAGATAATTTATTTTTATTCCACCTCTTAGGTATGCTGGTAGGCCATTCCCACTTTGTCTGCTGATGAATAGTAGCACTCCAAATTTTCTTTAAGCTCTGCCACAAACTGTCCCTGGCATGATTTATTCCCTTCTTAAAAATTTCTAAGGAAACAACAAAGGGATCCTCGAATAATAACTGGCCTAGAGGATTCGAGAAATAGACCTCATTTAGGATTATTCCCTCCTTCTCTTGAATAACCTTGGGATACTTTTGAAAAGGAATCTCTTCTCCTTCTTTATGACTATTTGATTTGATAACTTCAGAATGAAACTTTATGTTGCTTTCAAGCAATCTTGGTATGCCTTGATTGAGTGAGCTGATTTCTATTTGAGAGGCATAATCCTAATGAGTAGGAGCATCCCCTAGCATCAGGTTTTCTTGAGAAGGTAGTCTAGCATCAACATCAATATGTTTTATAGCTTCTATATGAGAAAATGCATCAGAAGATAGGTTAGCAGTAGAACATATAGATATATCCTCTTTACATAAAAATTTGGAAGTTGGTTGCATGTTTAGGATCTGATTATTTTCTTCTTCAGTTAAAAGGGGAGGTGTCTTTCTCTTTCGCTAGACATAATCATGATGTTTTTCTTCCTTTGGTGACTACTCATAGGGTTGAATGTTTTCTTGAGGAGGTATCATAATTTTAACAAAAACATGTTCCTTTGTTTCTTTATGAGTATTTTCTTTAGTAGGTAAGGCTATTGGAAATGTTGTCTTTGATGGAAAAGGAGTTGGCAAAAGAGGAGTGGTGTTGCAGAGTAGTGAGGGCAGAGGATGTGTAATTTGATTGTAAGTGCATATATGAAGAATTGATTCGGAACTGCTCAGGGACCTGTAAGGAATGCACAAAGCCTACATAGTGCTATAGAGCAGAGGCTGAGGAATAGAAGGCCATTACTTTGAAGACCTGGCCAAGGACTAAAAGTTGTAAGTAATGTCATTGTTTCAGTGCTACTGTGCATTTGTTGAGTCGAATTCTGTGTGGAATGTTTTGAATCCCTGTGATTAATTGTAGAGGTAGAATGAGAGCTTATAGAGACAGAATGAGAGAGTACAGGGTAGCAGACTATGTACCGAGAATATAGAGACAGGGTAGCAGAATAGACAGAGAGTGAAAAGATCTAGAGAGGGTTCCAATGAAGAATAACTCACATGCAGAAGAGAAAGAAGCAAAAATTGTTAGGGGAATATTAAGGGCTACGACGCAATGTTATTCAACATAGACACAATAAGCATAGAACTGTTGGTTCAGCATGCGGAAGCCCCAAGAGTGCAACAGAAACGTTAAAATATCAAGATGGAACCCTAAGGGTAATGGAACCAAGCGTATAGCAAGGCAGGTGTTAAAACCTAATGTAGTCGGGTATTAAACCTTATGGTAGCATTGAATTAACATAACAATGAAACAGGGTTCATATATTAAAGTGATGAAAAAATAAGAAATGAAACCTTTGAACAGAATTTATACGTATATGTATATAACAAAGGCGCGAAGTTTTTTATTGAAGTGGAACCATGAATGAAAGCGGAACCCTAAGTCTGAACAGTAAAACCATAGGTAAGTAAACTAGCAGTATCGCGCGGTGTCAAAAATCGTAAGTGGATTTCTCAAAATGAATGCGATATATGTCATTGATGACCACGTGTCCTAAAGCGGTTTCCAAATACAATTTTTTTCGCGTGATTTTGGAGAATTATGTGACGAGCATATAAGTTGCACGATATTGCACATCATTCGTTGGATGGGGGTCCAAAGCTCAGTTAGTGCATGAGAGAAAATTGACCGTCCGATAAAAGGAGAAGGTGAGGGGAAGAGAACTAAGGATGTGGGTCCTACATTCATAGCTGCGAAGCCAACGTATTATGCGAATGACTGTGTATTCTGTGTTATGAGAGTTAATAAATAGGCGGAGGCTATAACGTATATTAATATATGTTGATATATATGATGGGCTAAATGCAGGTTGAATTACATGGTAAAATGTTCACATATAAGTTAAATGCGTGGGTTTATTATAAGGTTCATAATAAATTGAATGGGGTCATTATATATGTCCATATATTATAATTGATATGAAAGTCACCAAAGGAGTGCTACATATGATGGTCAGCATATAGTAGTACGCTGTGGGCCCGAGCGCTTTTACATGAAGTCGGGGTTTGATACCTATTGCAATGTTAATATGTTACATGGCTAAGGCTGTACTGGGAGCGGAAGCATTAATCAAACTATGGAACCCAAGAGACTATATATATATATATATAGATATTAGTGCTAGGCTTAAGTCTGATTCCAAGATTTAATATAATGTTGACAAAATATATTGTGTGTGTAGTGTGGGAACCCCTACATAAAATTCCGAGAATCATAACCCAAGCTGGAGGATACATAAACATTATTCCGAGAACCTTAACCCAAGTTGGAGGATACATTAAAGCTGAAGCGGAAAGTTTATATATATGCAGCGCTTTATATACAAAGGACCAAAGCATATATATTTTTATATGTAGCACTCTATTGTTCGAGTCAAAACAAACGAAGTACCACATGGTGGGACCCTCGAGTATTGCATCGGAGAAACTAATGGCAGAAGAACATATTAACAAAAGTTCCGATGGAAGCGGACCCGATTCACTTATAAACTGTGAGACCTATATTTTTTTGAATTCCACCTCAAAGTGCATCGGAGCAAGTTATCGCATCGGAATTAAAGTGCAATTGAACAATCTGTTGAATGTTGCGATTGCAATGGTGCGATTCAATTGCAACCGTCAGATCATTGAAGAGTGCAACCGTTGGATCTAAAGAAAAACAGAGTGGGGTCTACAGTGACCCATCGCATCGGCACAGTGAAGTGTACAGTAATTGATCGCATTGGAGGAGAACAAAACATCGGAGCATTCTATTGAAAGCAGCGATTGTGATTATCGCATCGAGACTTTCGCAAAGGCTCATCGCATCGGAGCATAAGTAAAGTTCGGCGAAGTGGGCCCGAAAGGGAATTTTGTGTATTAAAGTGATCTATTATCATTATATCGTCGAAGGTTATTTAAGTTATATAACACGGTAGTTCATATGTTAAACCCACCTTATTATTATGCCGAGAATTGAACTGCATTATATAAAAAGTGCAGTTACATACATGTAGGAGTTACACAACAACAATGAACATAAAGGCTATAGAGAAGAAAAAGACAGACACAGTCATAGAAAAGAAAAATATGCAGTGATCCAAGAGGCTGAATGAGTGAGTTGGAGTGCTCATTGTAATTAAATGTAATGCATTGGCAATTCTCTGGAAGAAAACAAAAATCCCACTATAATATTAAAATTAGTACATACAGTTATATTTTTCTGAGTGAGCTAGAAAAGAAATGAGAAGGCAGAGGGCTAAGAGGTATGGCTGTCCATTTCGAATTCCCAGTAGAACACAAATAGCCATGAAGCTATTTTGTATAAAATAGGTAATATCCAAGGGTAGAAGTTACGAAAAGAGAGAGAGAAGAAGAGAGTGTGCAGCAGAATTGAAGAGAGTTGAAGAATATAAGAAAGCTGCAAGAGGTAAGAGAATGCAAAAATGATGCAGTGAGGTTGAGAAGAAGAAGGAGCTGATAGAAAAGCAGAGAATGCAAAAATGAAGCAGTGAGGCAGAGAAGAAAGAGAATCTGAGAAGATGCAGAGATGATACAAGGCAGATATGAGGACTGATGGACAGCAGAAGTGAAGTTACAAAATAGAGCTGATATCCAAGGTAAATCAGCAAGTGTTTTATTTTGAAAAAGTAAGGAAGTTGGAACTTCCCTATCAAGTTGTAGCTTGATAGATGTCAATTGTAGCTGACTGAGGTTGGAGCCTCCTGTAGGTTGGTGCCTGCAGAAAATTGAGGGGATTCGGAGCTTCCTTGCAAGTTGTAGCTTGCAGAATTGAGGTAGGAGCCTCCTGTAGGTTGGTGCCTACAGAAAATTAGTGGTGAGAGGGAGTTGGAGCTTTCCTTTGCATCACAACAATAATAAGATGTGGTTTTCTCCCTTTATTGGTTTCCACTTATATCTAGTGTCCCTGTGCATGATGTTTATGTGTTGATATGGTTTACATCATTTGCTTAATACTTGCTGCTGTTACATTACACTAATACTTGCTGCTCACATTCTATGATTACTCACATGTTAAGTTGAACATGAAATGAAGGTGTAAGTAGGTTTTAATAAAAGGTTTTAAAATTCCATGTATGTATTAAACTAATTCACTCCCCCCTCTCAATTTAACTAAGGGTTCAACAAAGGCAGTAGTGGATAATATCTTATTTATTTCCTTTTCAGTTAAAGGAGGAGGCCTTTTCTGTTTTCTTTGGATTGGGCCACAATTGCTTTCCATTTTTTGTGGAGGTTGATCTTGTGGCTGAATTTACTAATGTATCTTACAAAAAGGGGCAGATGGATTTTTATTTGTTTCAACCTTTTCAAAGAGCTCTTGTGGATCCTCTCTTATTTTTTGATGTATTTCATCCTTGATCAACTCTTCTTGGCCATTTTGATGGTTACTTTGGGTAAGAAATGTATGGATCTCCTCTAACAGATCCTCATGATGCCAATTTACCAAATCTCCATCAATGCTAACAAGGTGTTGTATGAGATCTTCAGATTGATCACAACAATTTTCAGCTAAGGATAGAGATGGAAAATACCCTATATAGTGTTTTTAAAATACCTTGTGAAAATCCTTTAAAGAAAACAAGATGCCAGGTTCTAGCCATTCATACCAATTTCTTGCATTACCTTCTAATGTTGCCATGAACATTTTCATAAGACATTCCTCATGCCATTCAACTTTTAACCTCCATATATGTATATGAAACTTGATGAGATGTAACAAGGGGTCATCAACATTTTCATCTTGAAAGATAGGTAGGTTTTTTAACCAATTTATTTCAGGCATTTTTTGTGGGAATCCAGGGATATGATCCCTACTCATTGGAGCATATCTCCTTTGTATCCTTGGATCCATGTTTTTAAATCAGAAAGGGTGACTAAATCTTTTCAACCAGTCTAGAGTTCTCTACCAGTGGAGTCTTTAGGTCTATTGAGAGTTGTGGAGTTGCCAGGTGGAGGGTTTCAACTTTGTTGTCCACCATCAGCATGATTGGGATTTCTTAATTCATTCCCAAGGGAGTCTATGAGAGGTAGTGGGGTCAACAAGGCTACTGAAGGCCAGTGGAGTCGCCAGGTGGAAATTTTTAGCTCTTTTGGAGGTAAAATATTCTATGGTCCACCACCAATGTTTATTATGAAACCAATCTGAAATGTTTTTGGGGTTTTTTTATTTTCTTTATGCAGCCTTACGGTTAATGAGTATCCCCTAACTAAGTCATTATCTTGCTAGGATGATGAAGTAATTAGTTTCTACTCTGGCTATGGGTTGGTTTTTAAGTCAAACTAGGGATGTATATGACTCTATAAGAATTTTTTAGGCTACTATGAACTCGGTCCCACCATGATCGACACTATGTTAGCTCCCCGTAATTTTCTAGATTGATTGAGATACAAATTGACAAGGGTAACATAAAACCAAGCTTTAGAGCTCTAGGATCTAACCCTCCTAGTCTCAGAGAGGGATCTCTCAATTAGTTTGTAAAGATATAGCTTGATGCTTTTAAGAGGTTTATTTTAGGCTAGATGTTAAGTGCGAGGTATTTTGTTTTTTTTTTGGTTGGGTATGATACTTTGATAGATTTTAGATAAGAAACATGGAAGACTATTAAGTCATTGGGCAATGGATTCAAACAAGGTCCAGATAAGTTCATCAATGGTGTTAAGAGCATTTGCAGGGCAAGTTTACTTGGTTGGTGGATCTTTTAAGGTTATGATGGATTTATGAAATGGACATTAAAGATTGAGAACAACAAACTGATAAAGGGCTGAAACAGAATCCTTTATATACTTGTAAACTGAGGGAGTTAGAAAATTGATAAGAACAACAAGAGAATCAAAGGCATAAGCAGAACCTAATCCATTTGATTTCAGAATGAAAACAGATAATCAACCAAGACAAACATTCAGATAACAACTTAGAAAAGGAAAGAAACTTATCCAACTTTTAAAGCTTTTATCATCTAGAGAAGAAAAACATTTAAGATACACAAGTAACTATAATCATAGAAGGAGAGAAAACTCTAACATCCAAAGTTACAGCTATAAGTTTTCCTTAAAACAAATTCAACTAAGTAAAGGAAAAGAGCATGATTTTAAACAAACTTCTTTGACAAACCTAGACAAAGATGCTTTAAAGCGATGATTCCAAGAACAGAATATTTTAGTGGCAAAAATATGCAGGGCTAACCATAAATCATAATTGATGCTAACTGATCTAGATTATTCAAGAAATGGACAAGCTAAGAACTTGTTAGAGAGAAAATGAATGATTTATCTAATGTATCCAAGCAGAAGAAAACATTAAGGCAGTGAAGGACAAACAAATTTAAGGTGCCATTAGAAAAAATTTCTTAATCTAAATTCTTTGTCCTACTGCAACATAGCAAGATGTAAAACATAATGGAAAACTAGAAAAAATAAACAGAAGAAAACTTCACCATCAACCAAGCCTATGGATCCTGCAAGTAATCCTTCTCCATCAACAAGCAAATCAGATCATGCATGAGTTCCAAGACATCAATTTCTCTTCAAGAGCTTCAAAGGACTATGTATTATTCCAGCATCAGTCATCAAAACCCAACCTTCACAATGAGTTCTAATGCAGTATTTATACTGCAAATGAGGAGGTGGAACTCTTCTAGGGTTCAAAACGTTATTAATGACAGAGTAAATACGTTCCTAGCCTTGAAAACCATGCAAGACATAAGGTATGAATATCTGTAGATACCTCTTTGTTTTAATAACTATGTATTTACTTTTTAAGGATAAAACAGATGAAAATATTGACTTTAAGGCTTTATCATCATCTTTTACAATAACTGTCCTGACAGTTTTAAAATATCTTCTTTAGTGTAATAACTACAAATTTTCCCTTTGGGACAGAAAGTAGGCCAAAGGTGTCAATTTGATATGTTAAGGGAATAACTGCTCCTTTTGATGTATCTGAGGCTGCTTTAGCCTAAGTTTCCTTAATTTTATCACTAAACTATGCTTTAGGCCTGTTAGCGCTCGAATCTACCTCAGGCTGAAACGAGATAAAACTCAAGGCTACATCAAACCACGCTTAGCCTCGTAGCTAGCCCTACGAGGGCAGGAGAGGGCTCTCTCCGTCAATCTCGATAAAATGAGCAATAGGGTGCGAGATGACTTAAGATAGGAGCTGATTTTAGGCTAGTAAAGAAATAGGTAAGTTTGATTTTGATTTTTGGGTTTTCGTTGGAGAAATGGGGAAAACAAATTTTGGGTCCGGGGATAAGGTCAGACCTTTGCAGATTTCGAGTTGGGGCGAGGTAGGTGATTGTCTTGATGCTTTTGATTGGATATACGGATAGATTAGACCGACGAGGAGCTGAAGAGGGCAAAGAAGAACTTGGATCCTCTCCAAATAGTCGAAAACATATAGAACTAAATGAATTCAAAGGCAGAGCACGGTAAACAATGGATTCAACCTCATCTACTCATTCAATTTAGTTCAGAAGCATATGAAAGGAATGGCATACATTAAACATGAAGAACTTACAGTAAACAGAAAGAAAACACCATCAAGAGAAAAACACCACAAGGATCCCAACAAGTGCCGCAAAACCTCTGATCTTTCCTTAGCCAAAATATGAAAAATATGTACAATGGTGCCAAAAGTCTCCCAAGAGTCCAACCTGTAGAATGTATCAGAAATTACAATATATAGATCACTCTAACCCCTTCCCACACCTCTAGGGGTCAAAATCCTCCTTCTAGGAGCAGTTCCAACAAATTCTAATCAAGGAGCTAAAATCTAGGCAGCTAACAACTTGCCTCTAAAAGAGTGGAAACTGATTCATTTACATGATTTTCACTTTTTTGAGAGTGAATCTTATAGAATAGGTAAAAATGAGCCAAAGTTACATGTCAACCATCAATTTACATCATGAAAACCCAAAAATTTCATCCACAAGCAAAACTGGTCCCAACTGGCCGAAATTCTGAGCTGGAAGTTGAAAATTCAGCCAAAAATTTAAGTGGGTAGCGCCCCTGAACTGAGTGGGTAGCGCGCCTTTCAGCCTGATTTTGAGGAACTTCCCGGCATCCAAATTGAGCTCATGATAGCTCGTTGGAAAGCCCTTGATGTTGGCTATCCAACCCAAGTGGAATTTCTCAATTTGGAGCTCATTTTCCCCTCCAAAACTTCATTCTCCCAGAAGTACTTCCTGCTGGTGCAAAAGGTGGCAGCAAGGTGGTTTTCATGGTGTTTTTGAGCTTTTTGACCATCCAGAATCTAATGAAATGCTTCAGCAATGCCTGAGGATGCATAACTTACCATGAAAAATCCAAAAATGCAAAAATTTCCTTCAGCAAGTGTCCCGAAAAAAAGTGAGCATATGGGCGCGCTACCCGCTTAACTGAAAAACCTGTTTTTAGACCAAAATATTTCAAAATGACAAAAATTTCTCCGAATTTGCTCAAATTCGGAGTGAAGACCCTCCATCATGTATCATGCCCAGCCAACGAAGCCTCGGCCAAAATCCGGAGTGGATCAGGCTTTTTCCGCCGTTTTAGTGCTTCGCTCAACCTCCTCTTCAGAATCTTCATTCTCGCTTTGCAGACATGCATGCGAGCCCAATAATGGCCTTTCATGTGACGAAGCATGTCTTTCTCTCTATTGGCCTTCGCCAGCAACTTCTCCAGATGGATGTTGACATGCGTGAGAACAGAATCTCGATCGATTGGTGTCATGTCACCAGGTCTCTTCCGGGCCAACTGTCGATCCTCACGGATCCGCCTCAGCTCATAAAGTGTGTGCTCATCCTCAAGCTGTTTGTTGCACTGCTCTAGATAGTTTATCACCCACTGAGCTTTCTGCAATTGATCTTTCAGCGTGTCATTCTCGGCCCTCTGCTCCTGGATGATCTCCCTCAGTTTCGAGCTAGGAGAGCTCGCATCAACATCAATGATCGTGAAATCCGTGTCCCGGCCTCCTGATGGGCCCTCATCATGCATGGGATTCTTGCCCCTGTCCTGGATCTGTACCTGTGCCAAAGAAGAAGGCGAGACCCCTTCCACATCATGTGGAGATAATACTCGCTCTGCTGATGAAGTCGGCAAGACCCCTTCCACCCTGGGTGGAGATAATACTCGCCGTGTAGCTGCAAATAAGGCCCTGTGGCCTCGCTGATATGTCATAAACAATGGAGCACTGATCTGCCCGACCTCAGGAATGTCTGGCTGGTGTGAAGGCTCTCCCGCATCATAAACTACCTCGGGAGGCGGCTGTGACACTGTGAAAAAGTCACGGGAGATGAAATCCTCCCAAGTGATGCCCTGCTGTGCCAACTGATGTAACACTATGATCTTGATCAAGGCGTAATGATATATACTTCTATGCTGCTGTGCTGGGCTCTTCTTCTATAAAAAAATCACCATCCTCTCTATGTTGCGATACATAAAATACGGAATGTTCATCATACGTACCCTTGTGAAGTGCATCAACAAACGAACATGGTACGCAAAGAGACGTGTGAATCTGCCCTCACAACTGAAATACCGAATGATGAGTTTCATCAGCGGTGCAAACTCATTCCTCAGGAATCTGAAAGGAAAAACTCTGCCCAAGTGCCTCATATACTCAGGTTTGATGTATGGCTGATAGTAGGATTTCTCTAAATGCTGACGTTTGTTCCATTCCTCTCCTACATTTGGTATACCAGTGGCCTGAGCAATAGTCATTGGTGACAAAAAGAAATCTACTCCAGCGAGATTTACACGGCCATTACGTAAATGAAGAAAAAACAGGCGAGCTAGTTCACGATGAAGCTGGTTTTGTGAAATCACTTCACAGAATTGAAAACATGACTGAACCCGAAAACAATCCATTGCAAGTGGACATGCCTGCAATTGAGCCAAAGAAGTAGGATCCTCCCTGAGATGTTTACCAACTTTGCCACCTCTGTGAGGCCTCCGTGGCACATTACCCTCTGTTGTGGAATCACTGTCCAACTCCTGCTCATACTCTGACTCTGTCTCTGACATGGCTTTGAACAAGATATTTGCAATATGTATACTGATATAGATGCAGTGAAAACAAAGTTATAATGTATGTTTCAACACCCAATAGATATCACCCACTGCCAAAGTATCATAGGAAAACAAAATTACAATGAAGATGGCTCTGTTTTAGTGGCATGAGAACTATCACTGTTTTGACCATAAGTGAGTTTCACAAATGAATGCCAGCTGCAAAGTATGGGGCAAGCTTTCGGTAATGATGGGAAAAGTTTGTCAAAGAAGAAAACAAGTAGAGGATTGTGTTTATGAATTGGAGAACAGGGAGAAGACCATGACCATAGTGACACAAATTACTATCACAGTGGTAATATAATGATAACAACAGCAATGGTGATATTATGGTAATGAGGGCTATAGATTAGTCGACATAAGACTGTGCAAAATATGAAAGAGCATGAACAGCAGTGACAAGATGATAACTGAGGGCGTGAGGATCATCTATACAATGTGCTACGGTGTGAACATATCCACCATTTGAAGGTTTTCACATTTTCCACAAAAATGCCCATACAATTTCAAAACCCTTACAAAATTAACTTGCATGTGAATGAAGGGTTCATATATTTCTCTCCAAGGACGACTTGTTTCCCAACATCAATGACATCACAACCATATTAAAAATCGAATGAGCAATGATTAAAACCTGTTTGGAAGCTTTTGGAGTCGACTAGAATCGAATCTGGTTACAAAAACGAATTTTTCTGGGTGTTGATTTAAGTGGGTCGCACGCTGGTTTAAGTGGGTCGCACCCCCCAAGTGGGTAGTGCTTGTGTTATTTTGCACCGGGCCGTAGCGCTAAGGGTAGCGCCCCCAAAGTGGGTAGCGCGCACCCCGCGGGGTGGCGCGCACCCCAAACTCCTCCGGTAACTCGGCTAAGCACGATTTCGGCCTTCAATCGTCACGCGACTTCGCTCGCGGATTTTTGGAAAATGAGTTTGTTTGTTATGTTTATAAATGAAATAAATATCTCATCAAATCAGATTGCTTTTCAAATTTATTTGACAACCCACTTTCATAATGTTTCTGCACTTTGTCATTTGGTCTCTTATTACAATGTTTCTCTTTGGCTTTTCTGAGTTTTTGGACTGATAACTTTGCTGTCTTTTGCAGGGATGCGGAACTTTAGCTTAGGAAAAGATCAGAGGCTTGCAGTGAAGATTCTCATGGTGAAATGAATATAATTATTACAAAAATAGAATTAAACAATTTCTAGTTCCAAAACAGAGTTTTGGACTAGAAATGTTTTCAAATGCTTATGATAATAAAAATATGAAATCAAAACTTGCGAAACCAACCTCATGGCCTGCGGGCTTTATGACATATATGCAAAAGACTCGAAAACCCTAGACTCTAGGACTAAAGACCCTTTTTTTTTTAAACGAAACTGACATTTAATGATGATGAATGAAATGACGATAAACTTCAATGATTTTTGAGGAATTCTTAAATAGCCCTGCAGGTATAAACATGAGGAAACACATGACAACCAGACCCCCTCGTCAGTCAGTGGCATGCTCCTAGCGAAATGCAACGAAGTGGAACAAGCGAGACACCTAAGAATGAATATGCAAAAGCGAAACGATCTCTAACGGAGGGCTGTAAGGACCGACTCTAACATTGTCTCCAATGGGGATGGTGGCTTCATGGAGATGCCAAGAACGACAGATCTCTGGGGGAGTCAGACAGTGCCTTCATCCATTGGGCGATGGAGTCATTATTTCAACTGATAAAACAAAAACTTTGGACATATTTATTGACTGCAAATTTGACTAAAGACTGACTGAAATTTGACCAAAACTGACATGACTTTAAAACTGAAAGACTGATAAAACTGACTTGACAATTTCAAACCAACCAACCTCCATCTCCAGAATTATAGCCTTCGCTCCGGGCCCCAGACTGAAGATGAGAGATCAGTACACACTTGCAATGAAACAGAAGTAAAACGATATATACAATGATGATGAAATCAACAGAAGATACTCAGAAGTGATATCGTTTCAGCAACCGACCATTGATCGGTCCTCCAGGACAATCATCTCCATTCATTTCTTTGAGAAGAAAGGCGTTTTGACCCCGATACGCTGCGATCTTAAAAGGACCCTTCCATAGGTTTTCAAATTTTCCGTGCTTTCCCTTATCTTCATTCCGAGCATCCCATTTCAAAACTACCTCATCCAACTGAAACTTATCCGCTTTTGCCTTTCTGTCGTAGATCTTCTTTATGCGCTCCTGCAACTTGAAAGTATTTTGAAATACCTCCTCCCGTGTTTGCTGTAAATGAATCATCTGATTAATTCTCCGCTGCATGGGATCTTCCTCACTACCAGCTTCCTGAAGCAATTTGACCACCGGGACAGCAAGTGAAGTAGGAAAAACCGTGTCTGTTCCGTACACCAGCTCGAAAGGAGACATGCCAATAGACTTTTTCTGACTTACCCTATCAGCCCACAGTGCATTTACTAACTTCTTGTGCCAGCCCTTTTTGTTGATTTCCAGCAATTTCTTAATAATATTCACCAAGGATTTATTTGAAGATTCCGCTAGGCCATTCCCTTGTGGATGGTAGGCAGTCGAATGTCCCAAACTGATATTGTACTTATAGAAAAATTCAACCATCCTTTTAGACTTGAAGGCTGCTGCATTATCTGTGATTATTTTACTAGGACACCCAAAACGTGACAGAATATTGTTTTCAAGAAAAGAGATAATTACCGCATCCGTGGCCTGTCGAGTGGGAATCGCCTCGATCCATTTTGTGAAGTAGTCCGTAGCTGTCAAGATCCATCTATGCTGTCCGGAAGATGCTGGGTGGATTTCCCCGATAAAATCCAATCCCCACTACTGGAATGGTGCACTAACTTCAATTGGTTTTAGAGGCAAAGGCTGTAGTTTCTGCTTCCCTTCGAAAATTTGACACTCATGACAATTTTTAACAGCCTTAAATACATCAGAAAACAAAGAAGGCCAATAATACCCTGCCCTTAGAATCTTATTCGCTGTGGTCTTCCAAAACAAATGGCCTCCGCAGTCCCCTTTGTGAAAGTCCTCCAAAACTCTTTGAGCTTCCTCCTCTACCAAACAATTCAACAACACTCCTCCAGGGTCTTTCCAATACAATGCAGAATTCAGAATGCAGAATTTAGCAGCTCTCAACTTCAATGTTCTACTCTTATTTCTAGGCATCCCAGGAGGTGGAGACAAATTCTGAAGCACGTATAAAATGTCAGCATACCAAGGGGAAGAGACAAAAATATCAGAAACTTGAATTGACGTACTTTCCTCATCTTCATCGGACATGGCAGCGATCAAATTTATATCTAGAGCATGCAGATTTGTTTCAGCCATGAGCTTGGCGAGTCCTTGTCCTTTAATCAGCTTGGTCGGTTTAATCTCCACATCGTATTCTAACAACGCAGCGATCCACTTACCCCGTCTTCCCTCTGGATCTGCCTGTACCAAAACATCTTTAACCGCTGCGTTAGGAACGTATGCTATAATGTGGGAATGCAGTATATACACACGGAAATATTTCAAGGCCTTTACAAGCGCAAGTGCTTGTTTCTCAATAATATTATACTTCAATGCTCCGTCCCTTATAATCCGACTGAAAAAAGCAATAGGCTTCTCAACTCCATCCCTTTTTTGCATTAAAACAGCTGCCAATGTGTGCTCAGAAGCAAAGGAAAACAAAATGAAGTCTTGTGTGTAGTCCGGGCTGATTAAAATAGGGGCTGAGGAAAGAGCTATCTTTACCAAATTGAATGATTTCACCGCCTCTTCTGTCCACTTTACCTGACTGTCCTTTTTCAGCATGTTCGTGATTTCTCTAAGGTGCTCTGCAAGATTTGGAATGAAACGACGCAGAAAATTCATTTTACCATTAAATGATTGTATTTCTTTCTTGTTCCGGGGCTGTTCAATCTGCTGTATGGCTTCAACACGTGCAGGGTCAACTCGAATGCCATCTTTCGATATGATGTGGCCAAGGAGCTTGCCTTCATCCATGGCAAAAAGACTCTTTTTCGGATTCAGCGAAATGCCATATTTTCTGCACTTCTGGAAAACAACTTTCAAATGATATAAATGTTCCTCATCAGAATTTGAAAACACAGTTAAATCATCAAGGTAAACAACCAAAAATACATCTTTCTCGTTGGAAAAAGCCATGTCCATTGCACGCTGAAAGGTGGCGCCTGCATTCTTCAAACCAAACGGCATTTTTGCATAATGAAACGTTCCCCAAGGAGTGGTGAACGCAGTCTTATCACGATCATCTTCATGCACTAAAATCTGATTATAACCTGAGTATCCATCAAGTAGTGACATCCTTGATGCTCCAACTACTCGCTGCAATATATGGTCCATTTTTGGCAGCAGATAATTGTCTTTTAATGATACCTTGTTCAAATTTCTGAAATCGATACATAAACGGATCTCACATGTTTTCTTTCTCACGGGCACCAAATTTGATATCCAATCTGAAAATCGGATAGGCACAATGATTCCTGACTTATACAACATGTTTACCTCTTTTTCAATCGATGGTAGCAGCTTTGGATTGATTCTCCTCAACTTTTGACGAAAAGGCTTCTGATTTGGTTTGATGGGGATAGTATGCTGAATGATGTTAGTGTCATATGTTTTAAGATCTGAGTAATCCCACGCAAAAGCATCAGAAAATGAAGACAACAATTTCACATACTCTGCCTTTACCTTTGGTGACAATGACTTTGATAACTTAACCATCTTGGGATTCTCAGCTGTCCCAATATTTACCTCTTCTACCCCTTTCTCGGTCGGCCTCAATGTCGGTTTGCGGGCCACATCGTCTTGATCAAACAATTCTTCCAACGAAATCAATCCCTTAGGAATGATGTTATCCTTAAGTTGCAGTACTTCCATTTGGTTTATTTGTATGTCATCATTACCATCATCATGTTCTGTATCTATGGAGGTGTCTTTAAACTTACCCTTATTCTGCAGAAATTCACTAATCTCCTCATCATCCTGAAAGACTTGCCAACATCGCTGATTGTCTGGAACGGTGGGGCGGTGTTTCACATGAATCTCAAATTTGTTGCTGGAATTCATTGGAATTTTAAGATTGCTTGCTGCCTTAGCAAGACCATCAGCAACACCATTTTGTATGCGAGGCACACATGTCAAGGTATGATTAGAAAATAATTTCAGAATGTCTAAAACTGCATTACGGTAAGCCCTCATGCGAGGATGCTTGGCCCGAAACTCACCTTTAACCTACTTTATCACCAACTCTGAATCACCATACACTGCAATCCTTTTCGCTTTCAGCTTTTTAAGAATCTTAAGGCCAGCAATTAGAGCCTCATATTCTGCTTCATTATTAGAACAGTCAAATGCTAGCTTGTAGGAACACACTCTCACATTGCTTGGAACCTTATCCGGAGCGGAAAATGGACTACGAATCCAAACACCAATTCCAGCACCGTCACTACCCACTGCGCCATCAAAATCCATGGTCCAAAGACCATCTTCATCATCCTCTAAATGCTGAAATTGCGCCAGCTCTATTTTTCCTGTTTGCTGCCCATTGTCTTTAGCTGATTTCTCCACAGTAGCTTGTTTTTCTCTTCTTTCTTTTTGCAGAACTTCTCTAAAATTCTCAATGATTTCTGGTATATCTTCCGCCTGAACTAATTGACTATCTATATCATTAAAACTATCAGCAAGCAACACAAACGACTCTAAGTCGGTATGTACATAATTTACAGGATGATTGATTGGCTTCTCTTTGCTGGTTATCATGTATTTCATCTTCTGCTCTCGATATAACTTTCTCATTTGACCGAAGACTGGAATTGTAGCATAAGAGAAATCTAACTGAAGTGTACCTTTCAACTTTTCCCCCAAGATCTTGAAAGGAGCATACCAAATCGCAGAGGAATGTCGGCCACCACCACGTCCATTAAAACATTCTTTGCTGGAATTTGATCTAAGCTTACAACCAAATCTTTGATGAGTCCTATACACCTCACACGGCTGGAATCAAATGAATACAAATCATGATATTTTCTTGTAATGTCTAGCCCCAACTTTTCCATGATCGCCTTTGGCATCAAATTGTGCGAAGCACCCGAATCGAACATGGCATTGTGCAAAACATATTCATGCAACCTCAAACTGATATAAAATGGAGGAACATCACTGTCAGGGGACTCACCATCTAATGCAGGCCCGAAAATCAATTCTGGCTGATCATCCTCAACATTTACCGTATCGAACATTGGATCAAAATTCAGAATTTTGGAGACTTGACCGCGGTAGCTGCTGTTCTTCATGATTTCTGTCAAAGGAATAGATATTTTTAATTTGGAAATTTCATTTTCCAAACTAAATGCTGAAACTTTCTCAACTTCTTTGACCGGAACTTCCTTCTTTTCAGCCTTGTCTTTCACTATGTTTGACTGATTTACCTTTTCTGCTGATGATACTTTACTAGCTGCGGGATCAATTGTCTCTTTTCCTTTCTTCTATGGTATCGGTGAATCTGCCTTTGGTGCTGAAGCTTCTTTTCGTTTCTGAATTGGATTTATGGGCACATCTCGGTTTCTCAATGAGTATTGCTTCTGTTGAGCGGACAAAGCATTCAAATATCCTCTTTGGTATTCATCTGACTCTTCCTCTAAATCTGCATCATTTGCTAATATGAAATCTTCATCTTTCTGAGCAGCTGAACTTTCTCCATATTCTTCATTCTCAGTAATATAAATAGGCAAATCGTCGGGAGTGAAGAAATGATTTTGCTCACCTGCTACATCATCATCATCGTCTGAATCTTGACTCACAAAATTCTGCAAAAGAGGTGTCTTAATCTGCTGTTGGGGTGTCGGCTCTGGTGGTCTTTGTTCACGCTGCTTTATTCTGAACTGTGGCTGCTGCTGGCCACGGTAATTTGGATTTCGAATCTGCGTTTCTGATTTGTCAAGGTTCATCCTTTTGAACATTTTTTCCATTTCACGAATCAAGTGCTGTTCAGATGTAGATGTGGAAGGCTCTTCCTTTATTGTCACTCTTTTCTCTGCTTTCAACCGTGCTCTCTTATCGTTCAGATTTGCCTCAACACTAACGGCAATCTTCTGCATATCTTCTAAGGTAGGCGGATCTCTGTCACGCAGCGAATAAGCCATCTCTGGATCAAAACCATCCGGGAATTTAAGAAGAGCTGACTTTTTAGACGGCCTTAAGTCATCTGGAATTGCATTATACACTGTATTGAATCTGATGATATAATCCTGAACGGACTCACCAGGATTACGTTTGATGTTTGTATACTCTGAAGTGATCTGCAGCGGATCCTTTTTCATCTCCCATCGATCTAAAAACTGTGTCTGAAGGTCTTGCAATGTACTGATACTTCTGGCCGGTAGAGCTATGAACCATTTACGAACCTCTCCTCCAAATGTCTGGGCAAACAATCTCATTGAAACATTTTCTGCATCAATTTCATGCAGATCCAAGAAGTCTGTCATTTGAAAAATATGCTGCTGAGCTGATATAATTTGTGGGGTGCCATCAAATATAGGAATTTTTCTCTGATAATCAGCAGGCATAGCATCTAAATTGGCCGGCAAAACCAAAGGTGCAAATCTGGCTGCCATGACTCTTGGCGGATTGATGATAATCTGTTGTCTAGGAGAAACAGGAGGACTAGGAGCAGTAGGTGTGCGAGGTGTATGCGGTGGAGACGGAGGAGAAATTACTGTTGATTGCTGATCAGAAAATTCAGGCTGAACCGGAATGGTAGGGATAAAGGGAGGTTCAGTGGGGATCCGTGAACTAGATGCAAATTCAGATGGTCCAAGAGTTTGTGAAGCAGATTCAGTGAATTTGGGAGTATTGGTAGCCACAACGGAATTTTGCAACTGTCTATCCAAGTGATATGAAACAAATCTGTATTGAAAATCTTTAGCAAACAATGGATCCGGAACTAATCTTGATAATTCAGTTTCAGAAAAATTTACGAATAAGGATGTTTCAAATCGTGCATCAAAAGGAATTTCGTCAACATATATAATTTTCACAGGACAGGATGCAGATCTAGAAAGAAATCTGGAACTTCCAAAACTCACTTGACTTTCTCTTTCAGAACTTTCTTGACTTCCTTGTCTTCTAAGGATCCTAGGAATCAGATTTGGATTTTCAAATATCGTTGGTGGATCAGGGTCAGGATTCGACCTAGTATTCCTTCTTGAAGCCAGTGTATTGATCTATTTGGAAAAAATTTCAAGGAACACAATCAATTATTTTCAGCCTTTCGACTTCTAGACTCAATCATCCAAAGGTCTAGAACGAACAAGTATACTGGGGTGATTTGCGAATCGAGTGCTGCATTCACAAGCTTACCGGAGATCGACTGAAGCAGCGTTTATCTACTACCGCTTATGCATAGCAAAAGCGTTTCGAAAGCTACCTGGCGTGACTTCAGACTCCATCTAAGACTCATGAAACGAACACATCAACAAGCAAACCATTGAGATTGATGATTTAGTTCCCCAGTATGGTCGCCACTATGTTAGCGCTCAAATCTACCTCAGGCTGAAATGAGATAAAACTCAAGGCTACATCAAACCACGCTTAGCCTCGTAGCTAGCCCTACGAGGGCAGGAGAGGGCTCTCTCCGTCAATCTCGATAAAATGAGCAATCGGGTGCGAGATGACTTACGATAGGATATGATTTTAGGCTAGTAAAGAGATAGGTAAGTTTGATTTTGATTTTTGGGTTTTCGTTGGAGAAATGGGGAAAACAAATTTTGGGTCCGGGGATAAGGTCAGACCTTTGCAGATTTCGAGTTGGGGCGAGGTAGGTGATTTTCTTGATGCTTTTGATTGGATATACGGACAGATTAGACCGACGAGGAGCTGAAGAGGGCAAAGAAGAACTTGGATCCTCTCCAAACAGTCGAAAACATATAGAACTAAATGAATTCAAAGGCAGAGCATGGTAAACAATGGATTCAACCTCATCTACTCATTCAATTTAGTTCAGAAGCATATGAAAAGAATGGCATACATTAAACATGAAGAACTTACAGTAAAAAGAGAGAAAACACCATCAAGAAAAAAACACCACAAGGATCCCAACAAGTGCCGCAAAACCTCTGATCTTTCCTTAGCCAAAATATGAAAAAATATGTACAATGGTGCCAAAAGTCTCCCAAGAGTCCAACCTCTCCAACCTCTGAAAATGATTGAGAAATTACATCATATAGATCACTCTAACCCCTTCCCACACCTCTAGGGGTCGAAATCCTCCTTCTAGGAGCAGTTCCAACAAATTCTAATCAAGGAGCTAAAATCTAGGCAACTAACAACTTGCCTCTAAAAGAGTGGAAACTGATTCATTTACATGATTTTCACTTTTTTGAGAGTGAATATTCTAGAATAGGTAAAAACAAGCCAAATTTACATGTCAACCATCTATTTACATCATTAAAACCCAAAAATTTCATCCACAAGAAAAACTGGTCCCAACTGGTCGAAATTCTGAGCTGGAAGTTGAAAATTCAGCCAAAAATTTAAGTGGGTAGCGCCCCTGAAACAAGTGGGTAGCGCGCCTTTCAACCTGATTTTGAGGTACTTCCTGGCATCCAAATTGAGCTCATGATATCTCGTTGCAAAGCCTTGGATGTTGACTATCCAACCCAAGTGGAATTTCTCAATTTGGAGCTCACTTTCCCCTCCAAAACTTCATTCTCCCAGAAGTACTTCCTGCTGGTGCAAAAGGTGGCAGCAAGGTGGTTTTCATGGTGTTTTTGAGCTTTTTGGCCATCCAGAATCTGATGAAATGCTTCGGCAATGCCTGAGGATGCATAAATTACCATGAAAAATCCAAAAATGCAAAAATTTCCTTCAGCAAGTGTCCCAAAAAAAAGTGAGCATATGGGCGCGCTACCCGCTTAACTGAAAAACCTGTTTTTAGACCAAAAAATTTCAAAATGACAAAATTTTCTCCGAATTTTCTCAAATTCGGAGCGAAGACCCTCCATCATGTATCTTTCCCAGCCAATGAAGCCTCGGCCAAAATCCAGAGTGGATCAGGCCTTTTCCGCCGTTTTAGTGCTTCGCTCAACCTCCTCTTCAGAATCTTCATTCTCGCTTTGCAGACATGCATGCGAGCCCAATAATGGCCTTTCATGTGACGAAGCATGTCTTTCTCTCTGTTGGCCTTTACCAACAACTTCTCCAGATGAATGTTAACATGCGTGAGTATAGAATCTCAATCGATTGGTGTCATGTCTCCGGGTCTCTTCCGGGCCAATTGTCGATCCTCGTCTCGATTCGCTCACCAAGGGTGTGCTCATCCTCAAGCTCTTGTTGCGCCGTCTTATATTTTATCACCCACCGAGCCTTCTCGCAATTGATCTTCGCCGTGTCATTTTCGGCCATTTTCTCCCCCGGATGATCTCCTCGCTCGGCCAGGAGAGCTCGCATCAACATCAATGATCGTGGAAGTGAAATCCGTGTCCCGCCCTCCCGATGGGCCCTCATCATGGCGATTCTTGCCCCTATCCCGTATCTACACCGTACAAGAAGAAGGTGAGACCCCTTCCACATCAAGTGTGGAGTAATACTCGCTCGTCGATGAAGCTTCCGCAAGACCCCTTTCCACTCGTGTGAGATAATACTAGGTCAGTATCGCCGCAAATAAGGCCCCGTGGCCTCGCCGATATGTCATAAACAATGGAGAAAGACCGAGAGCCCGACCTCGGGAATGTCAGGCTGGTGAAGGCTCTCCCGCATCAAGCAACCACCGGGAGGCGGCCGGACGCTCGTGAAAGTCACTAGAGATGAAATCCTCCAAGTGATGCCCCGCTGTACAATCGATGTAACACTATGACCCGATCAAAGCGTAATGATATATACTTCTATGCCGCTCGTGCTGGGCTCTTCTTCCGTACAAAAATCACCATCCACTCTATGTTGCGATACATAAAATACGGAATGTTCATCATACGTACCTCATGAAATGCATCAACAAACAAACATGGTACGCAAAGAGACGTGCGAACCGCCCTCGCAAATCGAAATGAATGCAACGATGAGTTTCATCACGGCGGGGGCAAACTCATTCCTCGTGAATCGAAAGGAAAAACTCGCCTCAAGTGCCTCATATACCAGGTTTGATGTATGGCCGATAGTAGGATTTCTCAAATGCCGACGTTTGTTCCATTCCTCTCTACATTTGGTAAGGTTTAAATGGGCCGAGCAATAGTCATCATATAAAAAGAAATCTACCCGCCGAGATTTCATAACGGCGATTACGTAAATGTAGAAAAAATAGACGAGCTAGTTCACGATGAAGCTGGGTTTGTGAAATCATCTCACAGAATCGAAAACATGACTGATACCGAAAACAATCCATTGCAAGCAGACATGCCTGCAATTGAGCCAAAGAAGTAGGCTCCTCCCTGAGATGTTTACCACCTTTGCCACCTCTGTGAGGCCTCTGTGGCACATTACCCTCTGTTGTGGAATCACTATCCGACCCCTGCTCATAAATTGACTCTGTCTCTGACATGGCTTTGAACAAGATATTTGCAGTATTGGATGCTGATATAGGTGCAGTAAAGGCAAAGTTTAATGTATTTTCAAAACCCAATAAATGTCACCCACGTACCAAAGTATCACAGGAAAACAAAATTACAATGAGGATGGCTCTGCTTTAGTGGCATGAAAACTATCACTGTTTTGACCATAAGTGAGTTTCACAAATGAGTGCCAACTGCAAAGTATGGGGCAAGCTTTTGGTAATGATGGGCAAAGTTTGTCAAAGAAGAAAACAAGTAGAGGACTGTGTTTATGAACTGGAGAACAGGGAGAAGACCATGACCATAGTGACACAAATTACTATCACAGTGGTAATATAATGATAACAACAACAATGGTGATATTATGGTAATGAGGGCTATAGATTAGTCGACATAAGACTGTGCAAAATATGAAAGAGCATGAACAACAGTGATAAGATGATAACTGAGGGCGTGAGGATCATCTATACAACGTGCTAGGGTGTGAACATATCCACCATTCGAAGGTTTTCAAATTTTTCATAAAACTGCCCATACAATCTCAAAACCCTTACAGAATTAACTTGCATGTGAATGAAGGGTTCATATATTTCTCTCCAAGGATGGCTTGTTTCCCCAACATCAATGACATCACAACCATATTAAAAATCAAATGAGCAATGATTAAAACCTGTTTGGAAGCTTTTGGAGTTGACTAGAATCGAATCTGGGCGCAAAAAATGAATTTTCTGGGTTCTGATTTAAGTGGGTAGCGCGCCCCAAGTGGGTAGCGACCGTGTAATTTTGCACTGGTTGTAGCACTCAAGTGGGTAGCGCCCCCCAAGTGGGTAGCGCGCACCTCAAGTGGGTAGCGCGTTAATTTGGGCCCCACCAACTCTGCTAGTTATGGCCGGCTCAATCACACAGTTTAATTTCCCGTCTGCTGGATTTTGCAAATGAATTTGTTTTGCCATATTTATATATGAGGAAAATATCTCTCCAAATCAAATTTGATCTCCAATTTATTTAATAACCCACTTTATAATGTTTTTGGCATTTTGACATTTGGTCTTCTTATTACAATGCTTTCTCCTTTGGCTTTTCTTCAATTTTTGAACTGATAACTTTGTCAGTTTTTCAGTGGATGCGATACTTTAGCTTAGGAAAAGATCAAGAGGTTTGCAATGAAGCTTCTCATGGTGAAATGAATACAATTATTACAAAAATGGAATTAAACAATTTCTAGTTCCAAAACAAAGTAGTTTTCTTCTGGGACTAGAAATGTTTTCAAATGCTAAGATAATAAAAATATGAAATCAAAACTTGCGAAACCAACCTCATGGCCTGCGGGCTTTATGACATGTATGCAAAAGACTCGAAAAACCCTAGACTCTAGGACTAAAGACCCTTTTTTAAAAAAAAATGAAACTGACATTTAATGATGATGAATGAAATGACGATAAAATTAAATGATTTTTGAGGAATTCTTAAATAGCCCTGCAGGTATAAACATGAGGAAACACATGAAAACCAGACCCCCTCGTCAGTCAGTGGCATGCTCCTAGCAAAATGCAACGAAGTGGAACAAGCGAGACACCTAAGAATGAATATGCAAAAGCGAAACGATCTCTCCTCGACTAGGGGCCGTAAGGATCGACTTTACTGGGGCCATAATCGGGCGGTAAAAGTTGGAGCACGCCTAAAATCGGGGGGATTTGCTTCACTTGATCACAGCTAAGGCAAAGGTTTCAGATTTGGTGGAGTTGATGTAGGGGACACCGGAAAAATCTTGTTTTGCTCTATCTTGAGCTAGATTTGTACATTCTAAGAGTTTGACATAGTCAATTTCGAATATATCATACATTCCAAACTCATTGGTGAGGGTTGCAAAGCCATTAGAGGACTTTTGAGCAGGTTTTTTCGTCAGAGAAGTTCTAAGGGCCATCAGGGCCACCA